>JACCIB010000700.1:0-99850 GCA_018906965.1 Philotrypesis tridentata
GTCATACGGAATATCTCCAGAATCCCAAGGCAATCCATGGTGATATTTTTCTAACCAACTTGCTGTACACTTTTCTTCTTCAGTAAGTTCTTCCCATCTTATTGGAGGCTTAAAGTGGTAAACAGTCGGAAAAGCAGTTCTTTTCAAACTTACAAAGCAAATTTCTTTCAATATAAAAGAATCGGATGCGATTCTCTGGAATCCTTGAATATCGCAGACATAAACGTTCTCTTCAGGACAAGGTAATAAAACACTTCTAAACATTGTGTCATAATCGCGCGTTCTAGCCATATTTTAGTTCTTCCCAAGTCAACAGTAAACTCGAGAATGAAAACGAATGGTCTAGCATCCTAATTTAAAAGCATGAAACTTAGCATCTTGCTCTTTAGGAATGTGTCTACCCCCACTCTTCAACTGCTTACCATTGGCTGAACAGAAATTGTCGAGCTCTGATTGGTTTAACGAAAACTTTTCCCTTTCCCCTCGAAAATTTTCCTTTTTTTTTATTGGTTTGAGAGAAAATCTTCTCTGCCATTGGCTCAAACCCCCACTACTTCCTCCAGCAGCTTTGGGTACAAAAGGGCGAAAATTTTCTTGTACAAACCAGTTTATTTTTCAGCAGTGTAGAAGAAACTTTTGTGATTAAACATGGCTTCAATCGAACTGATTGAACGATTTGTACAAGTCCTTCGCGATAGCTTAAAAAGTATTCATGAACTGAGCAGCAAGGATATTCATTACTGGTTAGATGTGTGCAATTCCACAATAAAGGAATTGACTGATAAGATAGAGAAATCTAACCTTACGAGAGGAGAGAAACAGAAATGTCAAACTTGCATGACCCACCTGTCCTGCATACAAGTTGAGTTTGAACAAAAACTTCAACAAGGTGGCGGCATAGAAACTATAGAAGCTAGAGTTGAGTGGCGTGATGTGGACTCAGCATTTCAAAATCGTATAAGATCTGGAGTAATAATAAATATAGAGCACAAGGATATTAAAAGTTTTATGATAGATGCAGAACAGATTTTTAAAGAAAAAGTACAAGAAAGCATAAATGATTATATCAATGTAAAAGTTAATTCTGATTTCATTTCAGAATTTTCTATGCAGAAGAACGGAGAGGAAGTGGTAGATATAAAATACTTTACTACCGAAAGTTCTGCAATTTATACATCATCAAACTTAGAAGAATGGTTTAAAGAGCATATCAAAGATCCGATTCTTACACAATTAGAAGAATTTCAAGAAAAGGATTCTGGATGGACTTTAAAGAGTATTATAAGTTTATGTATAAATATAAAAAAATATACACCACTTAGAGGAAACTCATTCATTCCACTTCCAAAATTTATAGAAGTGAAAAAAGCATGTATCAATGTTCACAACAATGATAATCAATGCTTTAAGTATGCCATACTTTCGGCGTTATATCCTTGTGCAACGAACGCCCATAGATTAAGTAATTACCTCGCTCATACAAATAAGCTTAACTTTGGTGATATAGAATTTCCAGTTAAAGTAAAAGATGTTTCAAAATTTGAAAAGCTTAATAATAATATTTCTGTGAACGTGTATATGCTTAGGATGTATGGTCAGAAACATGAAGTGTCACCTTGTTACATTACAACCGAAAAGAAGGAGAATCATGTAAATCTCCTTCTTATTCAAGATTTTATATAAACGAACATGAAGAAAAAAATCATGGTGAAGAAGAAGAAGAAAGACTGCCTCGGTTTCATTATGTGTGGATAAAAAGCATGTCACGACTTTTAAAATTTCAAGTTTCAAAATCTAATAAAAAATCTTATCATTGTGACAGATGTTTACAAATATTTTATAGTGAAGAGGGATTGGAAAATCATGAAAATTATTGTAAAAATATAAATACTTGTAGAATAAATTTACCTGACTCTAAGAACAATATTCTTAAATTTGAAGATTATAAAAAAAGTGAAAAAGCGTAAAAACTTCATCAAGCGTACAGTATAGGATATTATATAAAATGTAGCTATGACGACAAGTTATCTGGCTATAGATCATACAGACAAAATCATTCTGATGAAGAAACAGCTGCAGAATGGTTTGTTAAGGAACTGAAATCAATTGCAGAAAAAATTGAACAACTCTATAAAAATCCAAAGCCAATGAAGCTTAGAGATCTGGAAGAATTATCTTTTCGGAGGTCAACCAATTGTCATATTTGTCGGAAACCTATTCAATCAGATCAACTAGCAGTACGAGATCATTGTCATCTCACAGGACGGTAAGTTTTTTTAATGTAATATATATAGAAAAATAAAATAATTTCTTTACTCAATAGCATACTTTTTCTTTAGTTTCAGAGGTGCAGCTCATAATTCTTGTAATTTGAATTACCAGAACTCAAGATTTATTCCAGTAATCTTTCATAATCTTAATTATGATACTCATTTCATTTTGAAAGAGATTGCTACTTCTTCATTACTGAAAGGACGAGTCAGCCTAATACCACATAATAAGGAAAAATATATTTCATTTACGAAATATATCGATGAAAGTGATATTAGTTTTAGATTTATAGATTCATGGCGTTTTCTACCATCATCATTGGAGAAACTTGCGTCATATCTGGAAAACGTGCCGATAGCAGTTACGGAATTTCAATTAGATGGTTATTCAGATGAAAATATTGATCTTCTCAGAAGAAAAGGTGTATTTCCTTACGATTTTGTAGATGGATTAGATAAACTATCTGCTACAAGACTGCCAGAAAAGGATGATTTTTATAACAAGCTTACAGATTCTCATATTGCAGAAGAGGACTATTATCACGCTCGTAAAGTATGGCGAAAATTTAATATATCAACTTTAGGAGAGTATTCAGATCTCTATTTAAAAACAGATGTACTGCTACTAGCTGACGTCTTTGAAAGTTTTAGAGAAACATCTCTTAGTGCCTATGGATTATGTCCAGCTCATTTTTATACTACGCCTGGATTAACATTTTCAGCCGCACTTAAAATGACAAAGGTAGAATTAGAACTTCTTACGGATATCGATATGCTGATGTTCATCGAATCAGGTATTCGAGGTGGAATCAGTCAGTGTTGTAATCGATATGGTAAGGCGAACAATCCGTACATGGGTTCTTCTTATGATAATACTCAAAAAACAAAGACGCTATTATACTTTGATATTAATAATCTTTATGGATGGGCAATGGTACAACGTTTGCCAGTTGGAAAATTTGAGTGGATAAAATATGAGTCGAATCCAAACTTTTTTAATGAATCAGCAGATTCAGATACAGGTTATTTTGCTGAAGTAGACTTAGAGTATCCTGAAGAAATACACGATGATCATCAAGATTTACCGTTTTGTGCAGAACACCAAACACCACCTGGTTCAAAGCAGAAGAAACTGCTAACTACATTAAATGACAAGACAAGATATGTCATTAATTATCGAGCACTAAAACAAGCTTTAGATAATGGACTTCATTTAAAAAAGGTGCATAGACTTTTAAGATTTGAGCAAAAGGCTTGGCTCAAACCTTATGTGGAACTGAATACAGAGAAGAGAAAGCAAGCCAAAAATGAATTTGAAAAACTCTTCTATAAATTACTTATAAACGCTGTCTATGGTAAGTGTATCGAACGAGAGCGATCTCGCGTAGATGTACGATTGGTTAATAAATTTACAGGTAGATATGGAGCAGAAGCACGAATAGCTCAACCAAATTTTCATAGCTGTGCTATTTTTGATGAAAATTTGGTAGCCATTCAGATGAAAAGAACGAGTGTTACTATAAAGAAGCCAATATATGCTGGACTTTGCATCCTAGATTTATCGAAGACACTACTGTATGAGTTCCACTACTCATATATGAAACAGCGAGTGGGAAAAAAATGCAAACTCCTCTATACAGATACGGATAGTTTGATTTATCAAGTAGAAGATTTTGACATGTATCAAATAATGAAACAAGATATTCATAGATTTGATACATCAGATTATGATAAAAATAATCAATTTGACATTCCTCGTGCAAATAAAAAAGTGCTTGGACTTATGAAAGACGAATGCTCTGGAAAAATTATGACAGAATTCATTGGCTTAAGAAGTAAAATGTATAGTATTTTAGTTGATGGTGGAGCAACAATAAAGAAAGCTAAAGGTATCAAATCCTATGTTGTAAGGAAAACCATTACATTTGAAGACTATAGAAGATGTCTTTTAGATGAAGATATTATACAACGAGAGCAATGCAATATACGATCAAAATTGCATATAGTTCACACTCAAAAACAGAAAAAAATTGCTCTAAGTCCTTATGACGATAAAAGGTATTTATTGCCTCACAGTACAGACACTTTGCCATGGGGGCATTATAGAATAATGGAAGATCAGATGTCGCTAGCTGCAAGTCAACTGGAGGGGGAAGAAATGACTGTTGCATCACAAGTGGAAGCAGAGAAGGGGAATCTGACAGCCAATGATGGAAGAGAAAAAGAGAGGGAGACCAATGAGAACCCTGAAATGCTAGAGGAGGAGGGAGTAAAACGAGTAGAGATGACGCTTTACGATAACAAAGGTCAACCAATCACAATCGAATACGATATTCGGGAAGAATGGATTTCATCTATGGAGGGGATAAGTTCCAAAGAAGAGAGGAGTAGGGATATATTGCAAGAGGCAATGGAAGGGGCAGGAGTTATGGAGGGGAACTTGCTATATGAACCGATGCAATACGACGAGGAGTGCATTCGAGAAATCGAAGAGAACGAACACAGTCTTCCTCCTGCAAAGAAACCAAGGTTTGACTAAGTAAGTATACTACAACTTTTCTGTTTTGATATTTCTTCTCTAGCAGTGACTTTATTTCTAACCTCAATTTGACTTTTCAGTATGGATCTATCTGCACTGAACAAGGTGGCTCAAGGCGACTTTTTGCCTACAAAAAAGGCAAAAGACATGGAAAAAGATAAAGAAAATATGGTGACTGCATTGAAAGAAGTAAAAACAAGATTCGGCGTGAAGGTTGTTGCTGAGATAGATGAAGAATTTCAAATATTTTTACCGGAGAAGATATCATCCATGCTGTTAAAAGATAATAAACTATATGAAGATATGAACAACGCCGCTAACAAATATACTTTATTTATTGTGTATCAAGGAGGAAATTCTTTTAAGTTTGGTACTTCTACCAAATAATAATGAGAAAAACTGTAAAAATTTCATTTTTAAACTTATTTATTTATCAGTATTATTATACACTTACATATATGAATAAATAACATTATTTATCTTAATAATTATTACGTTTTTATTTACCTTTAATCCATATCCTTTCATTACATTTATATATCTTAATTTTATTTAACATCGCTTTTGTTTATCCAACTATTATGTTCGTTAGCGAATCCAAACCATTTAACATAAATACGATTACCACTTTTCTTTAAAACTTTTTCTATAAGATAAATTTCAGGATACATAGTCTTTTGAATTTCAGTTTCATAAAAGCCGCCAGACACAGGATTATCATAATAATCTTTCACGTGGTAAGTTATTGGATTAGTTTTTACTACTTTCGTAATTGTAAATATCTCAGTAGACCAATTCGGAGTATATCCTTTCTCAAAAACATGTTTTATTTTACTTATCCGCACTTTATCTCCAATTTTGAATTTCGGTTTCTTCACAGGCAACTTTTCAACTGGAAATCGCTTTTTGATTTGCTTTTCATTCGCCTTCGAAACATTCTTGGGTTCAATTGCTATTGTTCGATGTTTTCTTGAATTGTAAGCTTTAATCAAATTAGGCAAAATATTCAACCACTTATAATTTCCTTGTTTGCTGAACTCGACCCACATTGAATTTTTTAACGTTCTATTAAAACGTTCACATATACTTGCGTGAAGATTACTATGTGAAGAGTAAAGATTGATTTTATGTTTTTTCATGAGCTGATGAAAATTTGTATTGTAAAATTCTTTTCCTTGATCGGTTTGCAGGTTTTTTGGAACTCGTCCTTCCTTCAATATTCCCTCCATTGCTTTAGAAACATCATTGCCACTTTTCGTCTTGACTGGGATAGCCCATGCATACTTTGAGAATATATCTATGACGGTGAGTAAGTAGTTAAAACCTTTATTCTCCTTAGAGTAAGGTATCATTTCTACAAGATCAGCTTGCCATGTCTCATCTATCCCGCGTATATCATATTTTCTTCGCTTGTATCTGCGACGAGCTGGTTTATGCAACTCTTCAGCCACTCTTTGATGCTCCATTTTTTACTCTTCACTGTTAATTTTTTTTATTTTGTTTTTCAATATCATCCCAAAACTTTTTCGAAGCAGCATCTTTCAATTCTTGTTTTTGTTTTTCTTTTATCATTGGTTCGATTATTTTATCATATTCTACTAATTGTTTACGAAGATTATCTATTATATGTTGCTGATTTCCAAGAGTTGCATTGATTTTATTGAGTTCACCTTTTTCTTTTTCCATTGATTTGATTATCTTATCATATTCTACTAATTGTTTACGAAGATTATCTATTATATTTTGTTGATTTCTAAGAGTTGCATTAATTTTACTGTGTTCTAGTTTTATAGGATCTTCTATTGAAACTTTAATTATACTCAATTTTCTGTTTACATCACCAATTTCCTTGCTGACCAGTTTTTGTATAGTATCAAGGGTGACTGCATCATTAGGCTTACTGGGAGAAGCGAGGTTGCACAATCTTTTATTTTGTAAATCAAAATTACCATCTGTTGTAAAATTGAAACCAAGACCTGCAGGACCGCGAGCTACCTCTTGCGGTCGCTCAAGTGTACGTCCAAACACATCGAGACTCATGATACAAATGATTTAAAAAATTCGTATGCATCAATATATATGCCTTGCTTCACGTAACTCCTCAATAATTGATTGGATTTCATTAACGTGATTATTATTTCCAGCAGATTGTTCGGCAATCAGCAAGCGAAGGCGCTCAACAAGCTCGTTTGGATCATCCCAGTAAATTAGATCAATAGAAGATGATTTTTTAGCTATTTTATATTTAGGTAGGAGACCTTTTCCACTGATGGATTTCTGTTTGCGCATAGAGCTACGGAACATAGGCGATATAACATCTTTATATTTTCTACTCCTTGAAGTACGAATAGATCCAGTTTTGCTGTATTTTTGTCGATGAGCATTCGATACTTCTAGAATTTTGCGATAATTTTTACGATCTGCATCGTTTATTTTATTTCCATCTGGTTGTCTGATAAAGAGTAGCTCCATTAGTCCATCACTTTTAGGATAACTTTCGTTATTCACTCTTATGGTATTATTATCAAACTCAATTTCTACATTACCAATCATATATCTTCCATTTTCATTCCTAACTCCATATATATTATCTAAATTGCTGCGGCTTGTATCCAGTAATGATAAAAAGTCAGTTGACTGAGTTTGATCGCGCACAGATTTAAATGTAGAATTTAAAATTGTACCATCTAATGAAGCAAACTCATCATCATCGTCATTATCATCATCATCGTTATATGTAGAACCTGATTGATTAATGTCATGAACTATGTAACTTGATTTACCAAGCCTCATTCCTTTTTTCTGGTATTTACTTGATCTATTCATATCAGCATTCGAAGGTCCATTGCTTTCGGTTCTCGAATCGATGAGCTTTTCAAGTGGAGTAATGACAGGTTTCAATGTTTCACCTATTACTTTTTGAAAATCATCTCTCTCTTGTTTTAATAAAACATATTTTTGTTTAATAGCTTTACGTGCTCGCACGAGCTCATTGAGAATATCCTTTTCTTTCTGGAACATAGACATGTTGACAAGCTGCTGTCTACAATAGAACTGCAAAGAATGAGATTCACATCTCCTTTTTTATTGCAAAACAATCGAATCCTTTTCTGTATCTGCCGTTATTCATTTCTCTATCCTTGTCAATAACAATGAAACCATACTTATCATTTTTCCAGCATTCTGAACAAAGATTTCGAAATTCATTGAAAGTTAAATCGGTGTTTACATGATCTTCATATACATGTTTTAAATTAACATCATCTTGGCGATAAATTACTAGCATGTTAATATTGTCTCTAATGAGATGCTTTGGTATATGAGCGTATGATTGACAAAGATAGAAACTGTCTACGTTTTTATGTCTGCCCATACAGAAAAATGCTCTGACGTTATCTTGCTTCTCACAAGCTACATCATCAAAAATCATAATTGAATTTGGTAATGCTTCATCTGGAGATACTACAGATTCATGTTCACTAAACGGTAGATACGATATGCCTTTAATAGGATCTAAAACTTCTTTGAGAAATTGATACTTGGGTTGATTCAACGATTTAGAGTATACATACACATTTTCAAATCTAAGACCATTCGGATGTGTAATTAAAGCTAATAAACTATTTGTTTTTCCACAGTTCGATGGACCACAAAAAACTGCTCGGATACTATCTGGTAGTAATTCTCCATGCCGCTTCTTTCTCTTCTGTATTCCAAAATCAAAGTTTGCAATTGGAAGTTTGACTTTCTGCTCAGTAAAATCCATGTTGACGTGACAAAGGTAACTTTAAAATTGAGCCTAAAATAATATAAATACATGTTTTATATTGTCCATCTCTCAGTTATGAATCAGCACTCGAAGAGAGATGATTGTACACAAGTCTCAGAAACGACCAAAAGGTCATGGATTGCTTGATAAAGTAATCAATAACTTACCTATTGAAATGCATCTTCCAGGTTATCAATACTGTGGTCCTGGAACTAAACTAAAAAAGCGAATAAAAAGAGGTGATCCCGGTATAAATCCGCTTGATCAGGCATGTAAACAGCACGATATTGATTATTCTAATAAAAATGTTGATCGTAAAGTTGCGGACATGAATCTTGCTGCTAAAGCTTGGGAACGTGTTCAAGCTAAAGATGCTAGTCTAGGTGAAAAAGCATCTGCGTTAGCTGTTGCAAGTGCCATGAAATTGAAAGCAAAAACTGGAATGGGACTAAAATTCAGTAAGTTAATAACTGCAGCTAAGAAAACATTGAAGCCAAGTAAATGTTCACGCAAGGTTATTCAATCCGCTTTAAAAGGTGCACGACAAGCTGTAAAGAGTGTAGGTGGTAAGAAAAAAGTTAAACTTCCACGTGTTCTACCATTACCATCAAAAATTGGTGGAGTTCTTCCTTTTCTTATACCATTATTTGCAGGACTTAGTGCGACCGGTGCTTTAGCAGGAGGAGCTGCCGGAATAGCTAAAGCAGTCAATGCTGCTAAAATTGCGCAGAAAGATTATGAAGAAAGTAAAAGACATAATAAAACTATGGAAGCTATTGCTCTTGGCAAAGGTCTCTATCTTAAACCTTATAAAAGCGGAATGGGATTATTTATGAAGCCTCACATTGGACATGGTCAAATTAAAAAAAAAAAACGTCAATTTAATTTTACCAAATCGTCCACTAACTGACTATGATCTCATAAAGTATGCTCGTGAAATGAAAATTCCAAATTTTAGAGGTGTTTTCATGAGAAATAATCTACCTTCAAATGGCCCTTGGCATAATGAATCTGCTATTGTTAATTTAGATGATTATCAAAACAAAGGCACACACTGGGTGTGTTATCGAAAAAATGGTTCTAAAGTCATTTACTTTGACAGTTTTGGTGATCTTAGACCTCCTATTGAGCTTATGAAGTACTTAAAAGTGAAAGAAGTAAAATATAACTATAAAAGATATCAAAATTTTAACACATTTATTTGTGGCCATCTTTGTCTTCGATTCTTAAGCGATTGTCTATAAAAAGGCAATCATTACTGAAATTCATTCATTCTCTTTCAATCAGTCATGGAAGATAGTTTTACATTGAGTCTTTCAGGAAATTCTTCTGTTTTAGAAGCACAATATTTTCCGTCAATAGAACTGACACAGCATAAGAAATACGCTTTGGGATTAGTTGAACTCTTAACATTTAACTCAATTCCCAATGTAGATGAAACAAATAATAAACTTCATATAAAAAACGGAGATACAATAACTATTCCTACTGGAAGTTACGAGGTAGACGCTATTAACAAATTTTTGAATGAATCTTTGAAATCTAAAAAAATTGAATTCAACTTGAAAGCTAACAATAATACTCTTAGAAGTGAAATTAAATGCAGTCATCCACTAGATTTTACGCCTAATAATTCTATAGGTCGTCTTCTTGGTTTTGCTCCACGCATTCTCAAAGAAAAAATCAATCATAATTCTGATTTACCAGTAAAAATATTGAAGATAAATGCACTCAGAGTAGAGTGCAACATTACTACTGGTGCATACATCAATAACAAAAAGGTACACACAATCCACGAATTCTTCCCCAGAGTACCTCCAGGATTCAAAATCGTAGAAGTTCCGTCTCATGTCATTTATCTTCCACTTAGTGTTAAGTGCATAGATAATCTTCAAATTCGAATCGTGGATCAAGACGGACACTTGGTGAATTTTCGAGGAGAGGAAATTACTATTAGACTTCACATCAAAGCGATATAATGGGTATTGTTTTCAATTCTAACGTGCATATAAGACAACCACAATGTCAAACATCCATCAGTCGACAAAAGAAAGTCAAACCGTTAACACGGCGGAGCGTACAGTTCCTCAAAAGCATAGGACTAAAAGTTCGTGGAAAAAAATAAGTTGCATAATTCTCTGCTGCTTCCAGAAAAATGGACGAAATTCTTCATATTCAATCAGGTGTCGTATTCGATGAGTCTATTGCTCAGTACGAATTACATTCATACCAGCCATACTCTTCATTGAGTTTTAATAACAGTGATGAAATTCGTATTTCCATCCAGCATCAAGATCTATGTCTCTTACCGTCTCGCAGTTATGTTCGCGTCTATGGAACATTAAGAAAACCAGATGGAACAGCAGTAGCTAAAACTGATTTTGCAAACAATGGAATTTGCAATCTGTTTGATGAAATTCGATATGAAATGAATGCGGTGGAGATTGATAAATGTAAAAATGTTGGTATGACCAGTCTTATGAAAGGATGGCCTTCATTTACACCGAGGCAAGCTTTCGCTTTAAAAAATGCAGGATGGGAAGGTTTGAATGAATCAGAATCGTCTGTGAAAAATAATGCGGGATACTTTGAAGTCTGCATTCCTTTGAGCATGGTCTTAGGTTTTGCAGAAGATTATAAAAAGGTGGTAGTTAATATGAAGCACGAACTCATTCTCACTAGATCAAGAAGTGATGTCAATGCAGTAATTCAACAAAGTACTGCTGCTGCAGGTGCTGCTACTTATGAAAACTTTGAAATAAAGATATTAAAGATAGAGTGGTTAATGCCACATGTCGTTGCTTCTGACAAACAAAAAATTCAGCTATTGAATTTTATTGGTAAAGACAATCCAATCTCTATGTGTTATCGTTCCTGGGAGTTATTTGAATACCCATCACTTCCAGCAGTCAATAAGCACGTATGGACAGTAAAAACTTCAAATCAAATGGAAAAACCTCGTTTTGTAATAATTGGATTACAAACTAAGCGAAAAGATGTTAAAGATGCAAATTGCAGCAGATTTGATCATTGTGAAATTAGTAATGTAAAACTTTTCTTGAATTCAAAATCTTATCCATACGGTAATCTGAACATTGACATATTTAAAAATCAGTATGCAATGCTCTATGACATGTATGTTGATTTTCAAAGAAGCTACTATGGAAGAGATCCGCAACAATTGTTGGATAAAGAAGATTATATTAATAATGTTCCGCTCGTAGTTATTGACTGTTCACGGCAAAATGAAAGTCTAAAAAACGCTCCTGTGGATGTGCGTCTAGAAATTGAAGCTTTAAAGCCTTTCCCAGCATCTACATCAGCTTACTGTCTGATCTTGCATGATCGCATTACTCAGTACAATCCTGTTAGTGGAGAGGTAAAGAAGCTTGTTTAAAAACAAATAAATAAAAAAAAATGGAGTACGCAGTAGACATGGTTGGTTTTAAGCAAATGGGAGGTGATTATATTCTAAAGGAAATAGCAATTATTCCTCTTAATCACAGTGGAGATCCTATAGTTCATTTATTCAAGAATCCATTCTCGTTGCATAGACTTTCTAATAAACTGCAAGCAGAAAATTTGTGGCTCAAACGTAATTATCATGGAATAGCCTGGAACACGAATGGGCTTGATTACTGTCAAATTGGAAACCTGGTCCGTGAATCGTTGCAAGATGCTATCAAAATTTTAGTCTTAGATGAGCTAAGGAAAAGTGGTTGCAACGTTTTAAATTACCAGTTCACAACATTCAACAATATGGATATTCATCAAGATCTTCTGTTAAATGTGTAACTATGTGCATAAACCATAATCCTATTTATAAGACTGAATGTGCATTACACAATGTTAAACTAATGAAAATGTTTTATCAGTCATACAAAGATTGGTAAGAAAAAAAATTAAATAAAAAAAATAAAAAAAAGATAAGTAGAGAAAGCTATAGGCAAACTGGAACAAAAGAGGGGGGAAGTAATTCCCCTCTCTTCTTACGGGTTCTGGCTTTGAGAGAGGGGTAGTGCATGCCAGAACCCGTACGTATACTGGAACAGCAAGGGAGGGGATCCACTGTTTCAGTATACTGTAGGCGTACTGGAACAGAAAAGAGAGGGGATCCATTGTTCCAGAACGCCTATGTTCCAGTATGCCTATAGCCTATCTACTCGCCTATACACATATATACAGTGAAATACGAACTACGTAATTCCTTGCGTAAATACTATCCACCCTGGCCGTACGAATAAGCATATCTGCACACACATCCCTAATTACGGTCCTTAGGCAGAGGAATCTTTAACAGACTCATTCAGTCAGTGTACTCCACCGCGAATAGTCGTCTCTCAACGATCTATCTCCTCAGCAAACTTGCTCGGTAACACAAGGTGTACGCGAAACTTCCCGGCGCGCTTGGTCCCGTGCTATTGGACTAAAAACCCAGGCACAAAAAAGTAAGAATTCATCCCGACGTGACACCGTCATTCCATCAAGACAAGAAATATTTTTGAAATGTTTCTAAAATATTTCTTGAAGTCTTTTAGGAAAGGTCTCGAAAATATTTTTGAAATGTTTCTTGACTTGAAGGAATGACTGGATTAAGACATGAAATATTTTTGAAATGTTTCTAAAATATTACTAGAAATCTTTCATGAAAAGTTCCAGAAATATTTCAGAATTATTTCTTGTCTTGAAGAAATGGCCGGATAAGGGCGTAAAATATTCCTGAAATGTTTCTGGAACCTTTCGTGAAAGGTTTTAAGTAATATTTTAAAAACATTTCAGAAATATTCCATTTCCTGATGCCGTCATTCCTTCAAGACAAGAAATATTTTTGAAATGTTTCTAAAATATTTCTTGAAGTCTTTTATGAAAGGTCTCGAAGATATTGCTGAAATGTTTCATGTCCTGATCCTGTCATTCCTTGAAGATAAGAAATATTTTTGAAATATTTCTGTAACTTCTAGATCTAGAAATGTAGTTAAATCAATTTCTATGAGAAATCATATTTATTTCATAAGAACAAATATAAAAAGTACAAGAAATAGTAAATAAGTATATTAAAGTATTTATGACTGGGGTTGGGGTGCGAATAATAACTCACTTCTTTTAATTGTATAAAAGAAACAAAAGTATATTAACTTAAAATTTACACTTAAAAACGCAGCTAGCTGCCTGGAGTTGCTTTCACGTCTCTGCTCTCTGTCGCGATTCCCACCAGAATGCCCCCACGCTTTTCAGTCCCTCGCGTCTCTACTCTAGTATCTACACAAACGCCCTCTTTCGCCCTTAACACTCACTTACTCTCAACTCGAGTACTAGCGAGATACATGAGAATCTTAGATATTAAAAAAATGAGAAAATTATATTTTATAACAAGTAGTATTAAACAAACTTTAATGTTGCTTCAATGCTCCTCATGTTGGAGGCGAAAATGGCATGAAATTTGTTTTCTTGACTGGTTGGCTGGAAAACACGAAATAAGATTAATTATATTATCAACCGATTGAAATATTCTTGATTAAAAGAAGCACTTACTTTGCCTTGCGGCTTACGCGGGTTCCAGACGAATCCAACCACTTGCTTATATTTTTTTTATTTCGGTTTCTGAGCCTTTAAAATTCTCTCTAACAACATCTATTATCGAAAAGAAAAAAATGTGAACTTAAAAATCCTTAATATTTTTTAATTTTGGATACCCGATCATACTCTACTAAAAAAACTAGTGAATAGATTTCATAATAATAACTGAAGTTTGATTAACAAAGTAAAAATGTGTATTAGTAATTAATAAATTCATATTTTAGTAATTTACTCCACCACAAAACTACAAATGATATAATTGATTATTCCAACAGTGATAACAATTATGCAATTTGACGATTGAGTAAATTAAAGAAAAATAAAGTATAGGGTACTTCCTTGTAGTAAATATTTTAGAAAGTTTTTCTATGTAAAAAAACATCGAAATTTATCAAAATTTTTTAGTTCGAAAACTTGTAACGTTACGAAGCTTTCTCTTTGAGAAAGATATTCGTGTACAATGATTCCATGTATGGTATCGAGTTATTTTTGTGTAGAGTATGATCATTATTTAATTTTATAAATATAACTATAAACTTACGAAATATGATAGAGCATAACTTTAGCTCACAAATTTTTTTTTTGTCCAATGAAACTATATGTGTTAGCAGCTTCATCCGTTATTATTGCTTGCATGATATCGTAGACCATGTCATGGGAAGACAAGCCACCCTTACTAGACATAAAAGCTTTCTAAAAAAAAACAATTGGTTTATACAAATGTCTTAATTTCTAATTGTAAGAGGAGGTCGGAGCTATATTAATTGCTAAAATGTTCTATTTAAACTTCAAAAATTTTAATTATCGAATGTAATAAAAACATGTTGTCATAATCAACTTTCTGTTATACCGTAAAGTAACAATTAGAGGTCTGTTATGAATATAGTTTATGCCGCTGTAATTTAAAAATCGCAACTATGTTACTGATTTTCAGATTATAGTAGCATATAATTTCGTATGGAATTGGTACGTACAAGGTTTATTTACGAACCTCGTTTCAACACTCAACCTCGACTCGTGATGTAATTCTCGTTGTGTAAATAAACCCTTTCTGTACCCGTTACATAATATACTATTTACTCTTATATTATATTTTGTACAAGATTTTTAAAACTAAAACTGCAGTATACTTTTTGGATGAAAATAGTATATTCAAGATTTGTAATTATATAATAATATCATAATAAGCATAGTTGAAATATACATGATTTATCTAACGTTAGAGTCACCATTTTGTCAACAGCTGCCATATAAAAATCAGCCACTGCTACAGGACTCCCAATTTCCAGATTCGGCCTTTAAAAAAAATAATTAAATATGTAATGAATACAAAAGTATGATGATTCTTCATCGCCATTCATTTCATTCACTCTCCATGATAAAGTGACCATATATCTATACCCACAGTAATAAAAATTATAAACAAGTATTACATAAAAATGAGCAATAAAATTCAATAACTGCACAAGCAATTATAAGCGCTTAATCATCCGCATCTAGTATTCCCAGGTACCTTCTAAGCATGCAAACACAATTCAAGCCTTAATGTATCGTAATTTTTTATATAAACATTTTATCTGCATGAGCGACCAATGATGTGATTGATTATTTATTATTTCAGCGGCATAAGCTTTAATTTATAAATACATGCAGATTAAAGTTCATGATGCATTAGTAATATGAATGTCCAAATGTATAGTTTTATATACATTCCTCAGTGCTATATCATAAAAGAAATGATAAAATGAATAAATCTAATTGAAATATAAAAGTCATTAAACATTTCAAAAATATGAAAAATAATCTATATAATAATACATTATAATAAATAATATAAAGTGATCAGAAGAAATTTGAATATAAGTGAACGATAATATTTTTCTAAATATGTAAAAAAGAAATTCAGAATTAGATATTTAAAATTATAGAATATTATTTTTGCAATGTATCTTTGAAAGTTTAATAGAATTTATAACACAGTATGGCCTAAATCAGCACATGACGCCTATCCCTGACCTAAGTAGTTGATAATTGCATATATCGTGCTTAAGGCACTCACGACGCTCTTGCTCTTGCCTAAAGGTACACAAATGAACTGCATATCACAAACAGGTGTTACGGCGGATTTAGGCAGGCTATAAAACAAAGTACGATACTTGTGACTTAAGTGACCCACACGGCACGGCGTAAATATCGCGAACATGTACTATGCAATAATGGGCCACTGAAATCACACGTATCATAATATATTATTTTATAACCTTCAACTCACTTTATACATTTGAGAGAAGTCATGCAATTTTTGTAAAATCCATTTAATTATGTGAAAATCATCAATATGAAGATCCAGACGTATGGGTTGGGTTTGTGGATATTAGTAGATTCGATATAAAAAATAAATGATAAAATTAATAAATTCCCAACGATGAGACATAAAATGGAGGTATAAAAATATGCAAAAATAATGCCGTATAATAATTGGTATGAAGTGACTAGACGAATGTTTTAATATCAATAAAACAAATCATTTTTTGCAAATATGAAAATAAAAAATAATTTAGAATTAATTATTCACAATTATAGAAAATTATTTTTGCAACATAGCTTTGGAAGTTTAATAGATTGTTTGTCACCCACATTTCACTCTGTGTATTTGAGAAATAAATCATGCAATTTTTGCAGGAATCCACTTAATGAATATGAAAGCTGGTGTGGCAAATAAATCATGCAAATAAATAATTTCTATGCAATCTCATACAATTATGTACAAAGTAGTCCCACAATAATACCACCGTGTAAGGAACGATAAACAGGACAAATTGAAATGTATATAATCATTTAAATATATCATATACGTCTTTCATACTTTATATTTAATAATCAATGAAAACATACACTATTTCAGAATGAAATCTAGTCAGAAAAACCAAAGAAATGTAATATACTTACAACATTGTTGTAAAAATCTTTTTCATCCAATTTGTCTTCGACACTATCAGCATATTTTTCCTTTTCATCGATAGGAAAATATATGTTCATTGCTAGAAAGAAAGTTTCGTCTAAATTATGACTTGTTTTCCTCGACATTTTTTGTCCGTGCAGAGCATTTACTTTAGCAGTCAGTAAATTTACTTTGCTTAATAATTCCTTGTGTAAATCTGTCAATAGATACATAACATAAATTTTTTAAAAAGTTTTAGTAGAAATCCATACATTTGAAAACTAATAAATAAAAGAGTAATTAATAATAATTTACAACTTACTGTACAGGATTGTCAGCGCTTGCGGAGTATCGTTAGGATTCCATTCGACAACTTCTTGACTGCTTGAATTTTGGACAGTTGGCTCATAACCACGATGCTTATTTGTGGCTGTATGTGAAATTTTGTTCTTTTTCGCAATGTCGTCTTCTCTTATGGGACTTATATTCATTGTGTTGAATAAGTCATGCTCATACTTTTCATTCTCATCTTCATTTTTTTCATCTATCTGATTATTCATTTCTCTATCCAATTTTTCATTTAGTTTCAAATTAACATCTTGAATTGACTTAGTCTTTGGAGGTATTAAACTTCGCGCGTTTCGCTTCGCGTTTTGCATTTAAGGCACGACCGACGCTCGCGCTTCGCGCTCGCCTGAAACCCCTACGCTCGCGCTTCGCGCTCGCCTGAACCCCCTACGTTCGCGCTTCGCGCTTACCCGATCCTCCTACGTTCGTGCATGCTTCATGCTCACCCAGTCCTCCTGCGGTACTTTCCTAGGGATCAGAGTTTCTGCTGGTTCACCATTAAGTCTTTTAATGGTTAAAATTTTATAAACGTGACGTTATATAATTTTTTGAATTGCTAGAAAACTCTATAAAGTAAAGGCATTCAACAAATTTGAATTCGCCACCAAACATGTTGCGTCCCACACCGTCGGGTCGGGAATGAAGATTACTATTTGATCGGTAAAGTAGAAATTTATGTGAAACAGCCAAACAGCTGTTTTTCATCCAGCTCACAAGACACTATATAGATCATATCAGTGCAATTTGTCTGCTAGCTGCTGTAACAACTACCAGTGTGTATAACCTCATCAATGGTGCTTTTAATACAAGAGCTTTCAGCTTCTACAGAGTACAGCAATTATTCAGATCAGTATTAAAATAAGTAATAATAATTTATTCACAAAGAGCTTTTTCTTTGTTTATTTGTTGATTTTAGGTATGCGGGTGGAAAACAGAAAGATAGGACCATTCCCTAATAACACAAAACGTTTTCTGAACGTTTAAAAAACGTTTCAAACCAAACCTTCGAACGTTATAAAAGTAAGTTTTACAACCGTTTATTAAACGTTGAAAAAACGTCTCAATGTCCGCAATGTTGTTAAACGTAATACGTATTATAAACGATTTTTAAACGTTACGTTAGACGTCTCATAAACGTCTCAAAAACGTCTTGAGAGATATTCGTCAATTTCCATAAGGTTTCAAGTGAAACGCATTATAAACGTTTATTTGAGGTCTTTAATTTTATTCGATAATACCATCCAATTATACATTTAAACGCAGTTTAAACGTTTTTAAGACGTTTTAAATATTATTTAAAAACGTTGCTGGTTTAAATTAAAACGTTTCAAAACATTCTTCAAACGTTTTTGAAATTTTTTTAAGATCATTTAGCCTATTATGTTATTTAAGCTAATAATTAAATTACATTTATTTTATACCAATATATTGCTTTATTGAAACAATAAATAACACACTACAATATGTTATGTTTATTTGTGAACAAACCTACTATACATAAGAAAATACAACTTGCCTTAGTAATATATGATGAATTTAAATATTTTTTAGATCAAAATAACAGTATGTTAAACATTTATACCTCAATTAATCTAGTAAATATTGTAAATATGCATCATATAGTATAATATGCATCATTGGAAAAACTATAAAATCTTATTTAAACGGTATTTTACATAATTTTGTCAATATGCTTTTATATTTACACGTTTGCAAATTACCCATTACCAGTTGTACGCGCTCAATATTTAAATTACTTGAAATAACAGGAATACAGTAAAAATATTGCCAACGGTATTAAAAAGTTTAACAATAGTATAGATGTCACCATTTTCTTTTTTAATTATTATTATATTCAGTGCCTTCATGTACTAAATTTGTTAATTCTGAAACAAATTTCTCCAGTAACAAATCACTGTCACGTTGCTTATAATCTCCGCGGTATATACCAACAACATGCGTTATTGCGTTGTTATTGTTATGCGTTGTTTTGAGCAGGAAATAATACAAAGATCTGCTTCAGACGATTGAGCTAATGGGGCACCATTAACATTGACAAGTAGTTTAAGACAATCAGTATCAATATTTTCTTCTAACAGACTTGTAAGAAATAAAATGAGAGCACTTTTTAATCGATAGTGACAATAATTTCCAATATCCATTGGACATACGACATAAAATCATTAAAATTACTAAAGCATTCGGTGTTCACAATCTGCTTTTCGTGATCATCATTCATTTTAAATTTGTTTATGAATAAATCTATTAATAATAGAAAACAACTTTTCGTGGTACTAATTTGTCGATATTTTATTGATCTAAGCTTCAGAATCAGTTTCGGATGATTTTGTAGCTAGTTTTTGTCTTTTCTCATTTTCTTTCTCTTCAAGAGCCTTTAATTTTTTTTCCGCTGTACTAAAAATAAATGTATTATGCCATTTATATATATATATATATATATTTATATATATATATATATTAAACAAGCTAAAGGTGAATGAAAATTCATGTCAACCGAAAATATGACTTACATTTTGTAGTTTAATTGAGCTTTTCTTTGTTTTAACCATACACTCATAGCGTTTAGTACTGTATCTTGTTTTAAATTTGAATCTTCTTTCAAACTGACAGCTAGAAATATTTAATTATTATTATTTAGTTTTCTTACTTGAAAATTTTACCGCATTTCAATCTTACCTAAAATTACGTTGTAAAATGGAGTTGTATGAAAATTCTTTTTTTGAGCTCTTCCTTGCCCGCTATATAATACACCTAATTCAGGTGCTATTGTGGCCTGCAGAAGTTTTTTTATTAACTGTTTGCCTTGCCCACAACTGATACTTCTTAAGTATGATTCCTGCAAGATTATTTAATAATTATGTAATGATACAAATTTAAAAGTTCTAAAAAAGTGATAAGTTTACTTACTACTTTTAATTTCAGCTGTGATTCATTTATGCACAACTGATTAAACTTCTGAAAAATGTTGTCACATTTAATAGGAAATATTTTTTTTAGTCTCAGCATATCTTCAATCGTAGCATCATTTTTTGATTCAAACTTTTGTGGTTTCTGTTGAAGAGTAACTTGCATGTTACATAGATTGCCAGCAATTTCTTCGAGTAACACTAAAAACCATAGAATAAACAATTAATTCTTTATAATAAAAATTTATTTTAATAGATTTCTATGTTATACCAATCATATAATCCATTTTTTTGTCTTCTTCAACTTCATTTGAGTTTTTGTTCGAAGTAGTATGGCCATTCTTGCCTAAGTTAATATTCTTAATGATTTTGTATTTAGATTTAACATCTTCAACATTAACAATTTTTATTTTCTTGCTATTTCTTTTTTTGTTTTCTCTGACCTTATTTTCTTCTATTTTATCTTCTTCCAACGTACTATTATTTGAATCTCTTGGCTGTAGTATTTCATTCAATGAATGTTCACTTACTTAAAAATAACAAAACATTTTTGCAATAAAATAAGAATGAGGTAAGGAAAAATTATCTATTTACTCTCTAAATATTTTAGGTAATAAAGAAATCAGTCGCTGTTTTTTACAGTTTCTTACCCAGTACATTTGTTGCTATTTTTTGGAGCTTCTGAGACTGTCTCTCATCCGTGGGTTCATTACCGGCCAATTCTCGCAACTCATCTAAAGTTTAGATAAAAGTATGATTTCTTTATGAAATATTTAGTAAAGATGAATTAATTTTATCTATGAAGTAATTTCCATCTTATTTTACCTAACATATCGTCGGTGTCCTTATTTTCTTTAAAATTGTCATTTTGGCTTTGCGTCTCTTCTGTGATATCATCAATTTTCATGTTATCTAAAAGTGGGGTTAAATGATACATAATTAGAGTTTATAAATATAGTCATACATTTATAGGCTGAATGAATGGAATTCCATCTTCATTTATATATCATCTCACCCTGATTACTTATCTCCATAAGCATTGTTGAAGAAGTTTCATTTTTCATTTTAATCTTTCTGGATTTTTCTTCATCTGACTCGCTATCAGTTGAATCAATTCTTGGTTTTTTCATTGATCTTGTTTTAATCTTGTTTATCATCTTATTGTCAAAATCATCATCGCTATAGTAAGTATTTAACGGTGTTCTATTCTTACTATTCAATTTCTTATACTCATTAGAATCATCCAATCGGAAATAATAACAGTGAATAGATAAATCAATATAATTAATATAAATAAAGGAACAACATGATTTAATGTATATTAATTAAATTTTCTCTATATTTTTTATCTCATTTTATAGGTTAGTTACCCGAGGAATATATTTCTGTTTCATGATCTTTTTCTGGGAACAAATTTTCAGTCATTTTTTGTACTTCATCTCCAGGCAGCGATTCTGTATATCCTGTTGTAGGTGCAATCCCTGATATACAAAATAAAATAAGTTATTATAATCTACTTATCTTACATATGACAACTATAATACAAAGCAATACACTTAACCGTTACTTGAACTTAGCTTATATAAAACATTGCATTTGCTAAAAATCAGAAAAACATTCCGGTATATAAGATGAGCTATATTGGCTCTTTAATGTACTGATTACTTGAATGTGCAAGAGCTATAGTTGTCGATGAACTAGTTGTTTGTTATTTATAAAAGTTTAACTTTGTATCATAGTATATTTTTGTATTGTAGAAATCTTGTAATCATTGTCAGAATTACTTAAGATTTTTTTGAATATTATTATTTATTTGTTACCTTTGATATTTTATTTTAATTTTATGTTTTCTTGTTTCTCACCTTTATCCAGCAATTTGGTTGTAACTGCAATCTCTGAAATACAAAAACGAAAAATAAGTTACCATCAACTATTTATAGTCAGAATTGTTTTGAAGATTTGCTTGAATATTATAATTTGTATATTCGTTACCATCCATATTTTCTTTTAATATATTTTCAGCAGTATTGTTTGCTTCATCTTCATGCAGCCATTCTGTAGATCCTGCTGCAGTTGCAATATCTGTAATAAAATACAAAATCAGTGTTACTAAAATAATAAATAATCAATGTACTATGCTATTCTTTTTTATTTTTTAGTAAAAACATGACAATATATATATATATATATATATATATATATATATATATATTTATGTATATATATATAAATATATATAAATCGGGTATTTTGAATGCATCCCTATAATAAACTACCCTTCGCTAGCGCATTCAAAATTCCACTTTTGGCATTCAATATTCCATATTTAAAAATAACCCTATACTACCCCTACTTTCGGCGCATTCAAAATATATATATATATATATATATATATATATATATAATCTAAAATGTCTATGCATCAGTTCTATTCAAAGTTGCTGAAATTATTTATAACGAAAGAAAAAAAATTTAAATCGATACAAACGTTTATTTTTTATTTTTAAATAATATATAAAATAGGTGAAAAGAAGCTTGGCATATAAAAATATGTATATTGAATGCAATAGAAAGTGTTTTGTTACCTATCATATTTCTAGTTTGTCGACTTATCAGCTTCTTTGTTATAGTTTCTAATTTCAATTTCGCAGCTTTGGGGTTCGAATTGTTGTCATCATTGTCAGAGTAAGATTTTGCAGCACGATTTTTTCTCAAACTTTTATCTTGCCTTTGACTGTAAGTCGGTTCAATGTCCGAATTATCTAATGCAATCTCAGCTTTGGCGCAAGCCTCATGATATGATGTAGATTCTGTAAAAGTAATACCATAGATAATATGTAAGAAAATGCTGCATTTGCGGATAAACAGATTTTATATTGTGTGGGTGTGTGCGTGAGAGAGAGAGAGAGAGAGAGAGTAAGAGAGAGAAAATACTGCGCAGCATAAGATTGCTTAATTGCGTAAAACATCGTTCACCTCGAGACACAGAGAGCAGCGCGTGCATCACTCATATTTGGATATATTTTATATCGAGAAGACTTGAAGCGCGCAATAACGCACCGTAACTTTTCCCTGCGCGTGCGCTCGGAATCTTCATCATCGAGGCATTACGCGCGTAGTCGTCGAAAAGCTCTTTCATTTCCAACGTGCACGCGCGCAGATGCAGCCCACGCCGCCGCTGCGACACACGCGCGTATAGAAAATAATGAGCCGTGGCAATAAAAACGTCCGGAGAGAGAGAAAAAGGAGAGCAAAAGTAAGTCGGGCACGCGTTGAAGTTTAACGCGTGTATATAAATATACGCACACAGAGCAGCGCGCGCGGCAAGCTGTGTACTAACTGCTGTTTACATCTGATTGGCGGTACTGGCATCGAGCTATATAGCTGCTCTCCAGCACGATGAAACGCCATGCTCAGATACAACGACTGAGCAGTGAAAAACAAAGAATCCGAGCCCGGTGTTGATGCCGGTGCCCTTCGCCGCGCGGATGTAAACAGCAGTTATTACAACTTGCCGTTCACTGTCCGAAAAATGAGCAATGCAAAACAGATAGCTCTGGGATCAGCTTTTAATGTACCACTTACTGGTTAAAAAAAACATGCAATGTACTTGAAACTATAAAAAAACCGTTGTATAATTATTAATAAGTATGCCAAGAAACGAACATAATACTGAATAATATATACACTGGAATATTAAAATTAAAATATATATACCTGAGTTTTAGAAGATTCTTTTAACATCGTATAGTTTCCAGGAAATCTGTGGTTGATGTCGTTCGCTAATAGCTTTGACAACCTTTGAGAAGAATACGGAAGCCATACAGCTTTTGTGTTGTTGAATCGTAACCAAAAATCTGGTATAACCTCAGCTTCGTTCGTTTTAGCAAATCGGATGATATACCAAAGCTTTTCATCGTTGTGATAGACACTCATTTTCAATATAATAATGATCCTATAATCAACAATTATAGTTATTAGATACAAATGTGAATTATAATTATTATACAGCACTTACTTTTTCCTAGCTTTACTCAAAGTCATCCAAGTCACTAATATCTCTATCACTGCTTCCAAGTATAACCGTATCCGGTAAACTATTGTCTGTGGTATCTAATTCAAAAATGCTGTCGAGGATAGTATGAAGTAGACTTATAATGAGCTCTAAATTTTCATAAGATTTATCTTTGATCTCTTTTACTTCCTTAGATTGATCCTGTACTTCCAGATTATCATATGTGTGTAATATTTTCTTTATAATCTTTATGTTGGAATGTAGTATAGATTGGCAGTTACGCAAATCTTTCAGTCTAGTACAATGGCTGCTGCTGTCGCTATCAAGCAAGTTAATTTTTAAATTAAGAACGCGATCTTTTTGAGTGCACAATAAATTAGATATTGCAGCGATGCTCATGGTTCATCTCGTCACGTTGAAAACGCTTGAATCAACTCATCTTTTTTATTAAAACACTTGAAGCTCCGTTATTTTACTATCAGTCCTACCGGCGTACTCGCATTCAGTAGTTTGTACTCACTTTTCGGTAGCATAGAATGCCCTGCACGGAGACGGAATACTTTTCTCCGTGTGGAGCGCGAAAGGAAGAGCATGATTTTCAACGATAGCCGGTGTTTTGCTGTGGCTACACTGTTGCCATATAAAGCAAGCTCCGTGCGTTAGGTAAGTGAGATAGGGCAGTGTGGCAGTGACGCAGTGAGTAAGAAGGTGAGGAGAGGCCTAGCGCTATAGTACTGACGGGGTGACGGGTCTCCGCCATTTTGAGGGCACCACTGGTTATTATAGAGCGAATAACTCGAACCTTCGAGCTGCTTCGAGAATCTACTCCTACTCGAACCTAAGCCGCCGCACGTGCATCGGCCGTTGAAGCTTTTTGGTTTTTCGAAACGAAACACTGATTTTCGATTCCGTCCGACAGATTGTATATTGCTCATTAATAAATAAAATAACTAGACAATCACCTCAGAAGATCTGTGAACAAAAAACTGTTTATTTAAATTGTATGTAAGTGTATGGTTACCGAACATTATATACGCATTATTGCGCGCTTGTGAAACGAATAACATCATACGTACGCACATGCTTATACTACAGTCTTCAAAAAGTAAGTAACACAAAAAGTTACGTACAATAAAATTCCAAACATAACATTCATAACGTAACATCATTGTTTATACAGATGATAAACAACCGCTATTGACATTCTTCAAGGAAGTTAGCATAAGTCTACATTCAACTGTTTCTCTATGCATCAAAATAGCCTGAGCAAACAGATTTGCAGCTGCTGCTGGTGACCAGTTAAGTAATTTTGAGTCTACTTTCATCAATATAAGTACAAGCTGCACATGTGTTACATGCAAAGAAAGCTGTCTGAATAGTATAATATAAAGCGTAATATTTTCTATTGATCAATTACAGAGTTACTAGAGAGCCTGGACTAAGTCTCTAATTAAGGAGATACTGTGTTCGAATATTGAGTCTCCACAGGACTTCTTCCATAGGATATAAAGTAATTGAAATACTACATGAGCAGTTGTTTGTCATTGGGAAAGTATATATAAGATTTTGAAAGAAATTGAAATTAAGGTCTTCTTTAAAGAACTGAGTGTTCGACTACGGCTAACTGCTAACTTTTATTTGCATAATAGCTAAAGAAAGCTGTTTTTTTGAAAAATGTATTGACAGTGTAATCTTTTGATATGTTTGCTAGTGTATAGATTGAGTGATATACAGTTTAAGGAACTTTCTAAAAATTAGACTTGACCGGTGATTTCCTTGAAATTAAAACATTTTTATTTAGAGACACAATGTAATGAAAAGAATGGCAGATCTTGTATAATAACAGAATAAAAACATATAACTTAATATTCCTGAATCTAAAAATCATCGAACACTCATATTTAAAATTTTATGTACCATGTCAGGTAAGAGTTTTGGAAACTATCTAAAACGTCTGCATATTCAATCTATACAGCTAAAAAAACATTAGTTATTATATTTTCAACATATTTGGTAATTCAGCAAGTTTCTTAGGTCTGTATAATATAAATGAAAGACATGACAGTATTTTCTTCGAGTACATGCAACCTTTGCAATTTAATTTCAATAAAATATTTTATATTTATCTCAACCTTGTTTTTAGTATATATAAAATGGTTAATTTGTATTGTTTTTTAGCAAATATTAAATAATCGTCATCACCAGTCTACCAGGAATGTTATATAGGTCTTCAATAAAATATACTTTGCTTATAGTCATTATGCGTCAAAAGAGCATGGTCTAAGAAGATTTGTATTTACTTGGATTATATATGACTGATACTGATTACAAAGTGGTTCATGCCTTGATACGATCACCTGTAAACTTACTGGAGGGGCTAGACTAAGTCTTTAATTTGGATATACTGTATTCGAATATTGCGTCTCCACAGGTATTCTTCTTGAATAGGATGATAAGGTAATTGAAATACTACATGAGTAATTGTTTGTCGTTGGAAAAGTATGTTAGATTTTGAAAGAAATTGAAATATATGGCTTCATTAAAGATCTGAGTTTGGGATTGCTGCAAAGTGATAACTTTTATTTGCCTAATAGCTAAAGAAAGCTGTTTTTTTGAAAAATATATTGACAGCGTAATGTTTTGATATGTTTTCTAGTGTATAGATTGAGTGATATACAGTTTAAATCCTTGAAATTTGAACATTTTTATTAAAAGATGCAATGTAATAAAAATAATGCCTGTGTTACGTTACAACTTTTCGCGGCTCGATTCGATCAGTGATTAACAAATTACTGCTCGAGTCGCGGCTCGAAACAGTTGGCACGCTAGAGTATAGCCGCAGAATTCAAGGACACAAAAGTATCTTGTGTCAGGAATTCTGCGACTGTCAGCAGCTTCCCCGCCGTCGGCAACGGTCGACACATGCGCTGCTGACGCTGCGCTCTCTCGACGACGCGGTCGCCAAAGCCCATAGAAACCTATGGGTAAGACAGAGAAAGGCGAGAGAGAGAGCGCGGCGGAGGAGAGCGTGTTAATTAAGAGAGGGGAGGCCCAAAAAGTGCCTCCCCTAGAGCAATTAGGAGAGCGACGCGTTACTCTCTAGAGAACGGCCGAGCTGCCCACTCCAGATTTCTCTGTCTTTAGATTTTCTTTCTCGCATTCAGTTTTCTTTATTGTTTTCTAAAACATTTAGACCACTTTCAAAAGTTTACCTGTGTCTCACACATTCAAATGTTCTGGGGTGTTTCTTTGGCTTAATAAAAATTACAAATCTTGCCGACAAAGTGTTCCTGTTTACTTTCCTTGCTGAGTATCTCGTCTCTCGTCCACTGGTCCCCTCGAGTCCATCATCGGGTCGCAGCGTCTAATTCAGCATCATCAGCGTATTTTATCAATTCACGAAGAGGACAAGGTAAGAATCAGAATATAATTCAATTTAATGTGATTGAGCCAAGACGCTAAGTAGTAGAAGTGACGTGCCGTCTGAACGGCACACGCGGAAAACAGTACGTCCCCCTCCGCGTTGTTTACTCGCGCTAGTTTCAGTGCATAGATTTTAAGTTCATTACAAATATTTATTTAGTTTACGGAGGAATAGAAATCACACTCCTATTCTCCCGGGACAATTGGAGGTCCCACCGAGATATAAAAATTACAATCTTTCTACGACTTGGCGTCTTTGCAATTTTTTGTTTTCTTTACTAACTATTCCCAATAGCTTAAAGGTATAGAATTAGGACAAAGAAAAAGTGTAGCACCCTCAGCAATGAAGGGTTAGAATAGGGCTTAGCTTAAAGAAAATTCCACACAGAAAGAAAGGGTGAATTTTAACGCGACGCCGCCACGGAAAACACGACGCGCATTTTTGAAACGACGCGACGCGCGCCAAAGGAAAATGGCCGTGCGCGCATGATTTCCCGCACGAGCGCAACGGCAACAGGCCCACGGCCATGACGTCACGCGCCATTAGAAGAGAGCGCCGAATTTTCGACACTCTCTCTCTCTCTCCCTTTCTCTCTTCATCCCCAACACCCACGCCACAACGCGCACGCTTGCCACCTTTGGGACAGTTTCAAGTCAACTTGAGGGGATCCTGGACGCGCAGTACAGCTAACATAGGCGCGGTTAAAACTTTGAAATTTATCACATTTAAAATGCTATAAGAGCAAACAAGAAACAATTATTTAATTCAAAAACAATAATTTTTTTTCCTTTCTCGCACAATGATTAATTTTCTAGATATTTTTTTCTTTTTTTTACAAAAACCAGTTTTAATAAAACAATTTAATTTTCTTAACTTGAAGCTGACGCACTGATCTCTTAGAATACCACAACTCACAATAAACGTTGGAAATTTAACAGTCTGCACTTCCAACGGCTTTGAACAAAACACACGTATCACAAAACCGAACATTTGACATAGAATAGTTTAGAATTAGGATAAAAGCTTCATATCTTAAAGTCCAAGAATACACCTATAAAAAGCGACAGACTTGGACAGCCTGTGTGTACAAAACCAACAACACTTCACACAAAATTCAAACTTTTCAAAACGCACACTTGACCCCAAGCATCACCCTCTAAAAAAAAAGGAGACGACAACACTCACTCACAGAAACAAAACTACACTTGAAAGAATTAATTAAAATTCACACACACAAGAGTCGACCCAGCGTACAGAGCACAAGAGTCGAAGCATCCGTCAAAATAGTGTGATTCGGATTGTCAAAATATGAACGACAATTCAGTCCACTAAAGTTCACATTTTGTTTTATTCTTCTATTTATGTCGCAATCTAACTTTATCACATTAATCCACATTGGCTCGACTCACCAACGCACCACACTTAGTCAGATCACAAAAAAGACAAAGGTGATCAAAACACAATAGCAGCAACAATTAGTCCTGACTGCACCAGACCCATGCAAAAGCAATAACACTCCGAATTGCACTGGATCGTGTCACAGAACTCGCACTCCGACTTAACTCCCCAGTGCGACAGGGAACGCCAAAGTCCCCCTCGAGCGAAACCCTCAGGCTTGGAGAAAAATCCACTCGAGTCCTGAAAACAAAAAAACAAACCTTTTAACAAAGCACCGATGCTTTGAATAACAAAATATAATCATTTAACAAAATGTATATATAAAACAACTTATCTGACTCAACAGCAACAATAGACTAAGGTAACATACAAGTTTCCCAGCAGCATAGTGGATCTGGACCAATAAAATTTACTCCTCAGAGTAGCTGATTGTCCACAGCTGGTCCTGAGTACGGGTTTCAACCCCGTAGCAACAATTTTAATAACTTTTCGCGACGACAAAGTCGACACCGCGCGAGCCCCGAGAGGTTATATATACACGCTACAGCAACGCAACGTCGATAACCGCCGAACTGTAGAGAGACTTACCGACGCCACGGACTGAGCGCGCGCGCGCACTTTTGGAACTAGAGCGCTAGTGACAAGCACTAGCACCACTGCCGCGGCCATCTTGAGACCAAGCGCGCGAACATTCAAACGCGACTAAGCGCATTTTACAGTTTCACATGAATATAAACAATTTTGACAGACGAAACAATTTATAAAAAGTAGCAACAACAATTAAATTAATTTATCAACAGTAAATTAATTTAATTTCAATGAATTTAACACAAACATTATTCTTTTTTTCTCTTTAAATTTTTTTTCAAAATTCAAATCAACAATCGTTCACACATCTATCACTTTCATTTGCGGTAAACACCTGTAAACTATTTGAATTTTTTTTTCTCATTCAAAACAATAAATAATATTTATTTTTTAACCACGAATTTTTTTTTTCCTCTTTCGAAATTTTTCTCTCTCGTCAACAAAGAATTTTTTTCCCTCTTTTTGCAACGTCGCGACATTGCTTCAACCCACACCCGCAAACAAACGACAAAGCGCTCAACACTATAATAGCAATAATTATAACAATACTAAGCAACAATCACAATAAGATCCAGGTAACCTTTACAGTAAATTTAAATAATAATAATAACAATCATGTATGTTCAAACACTATAAATCATAAATAATTATAAATAACTCTATATTGCCCTTACAGACATAATCCCATACTAAAGCAGTTTGAAGCGTTTCCTGCAGAAACCCTGTTGCAAATAAATAAGATTAAACTTATTAATATATAATATAAAATTAAACTTACCCTCCACCGAATTTAAGTACCAAATTCATCACATCTAAAATCAACCTTTTTTTTCTTTCCCTAAAATTAAACAAAAAAACCCACCACCCCGATTTGAAATCTTTCTACTACGGCTTCACCGTGGTTTTTGTCAAGAGAAACACAGCAACAACAAACCAATTATCAACATAATGAAGATCAGATCATAGTCAAGGAACACAGAATACACTCAAGAAAACCAGATCATAGGCAAGAAATCCAGGATATAATCAAATCAATAAAACCATTACCGATAAACAACATTAACAAGGAATCAGACACAACAAGCTTCAGCACCAACAACTGAGCAACAACACAGAAAACAAAAACAATTTTCAATAAATTCAAAGCGAGGTTTCAACAACAAAAAACAGAAATACGAGTAACATTCAAAAAACATCAAAACAGTCCAATTCAATTTTTCGAAAAAGTAACAATGCCGAATAATACAGGAGATGCCTCAAGCGCACAAAATCTGTCCACAGCGGACAGTGCACTCATCAGATCCCTAAGCGACTCATTTGCATTCATGAACTGTATATCAACAATACCCTCTTTCGATGGCAAAACCCCACCATTAAGGGGATCAAGAACGTTTCAAAAATCTCGAAGCTATGTGTCGATAACTTAAAATTACAGTTTCCTCTGTAACTATTGTTCTTTTAAAGTTAGACGAATTTCGTAAACGTAATTGTACATAAAAAAACAAAATTTATCTTCAAGCATGGATAAAAGTTTCAAAATATTAGTTTATTTTAATAATTAGCATAAACGAGTGGTGCCATCTCCTATCTTTCCTTAGTTGAAGGTTTTTTTTGCATTCTCCTACTAGTCCGGGCTGATCAACGCACACCAACGGTAGCAATGCGTGGCAGGCCAACATGTGTTCACCACCTTCTGAGAATACAGCACAGCTTACTATGCAGTGGCTACCTACGCATGTCCCCGACGAAACGCGCGATGCTGAGAGTATGGGCAGAAAATACTACGGTGAAAAAATGGGTAGCGTTTCCGAAAATTTTATGAGGGTAAAGGGCGATCTCGGAGGCTGAACGTGAACAATTCATAATAATTCAAAATTTGCAAAATAAATACTTTATGAACAGATATGTAATCTACAGAAAAGGCTTATTTCAGCAGAATTTGAATGATAAAAATCGAATGGTAACTACCTGAGATTATTAGACTAGTTTGATAATCTTCACTTACAGACTGTGAATTGATAACAGTGAAAATGCTCCGATTTTCGTGATTCAAGTTTTGTAACTATAAGTAATCATTACGCATGAACTGACGTAAGCCAAAAATTACCTTTGTTTAAAAATTGTTTATTTGAAAATTGAGAGTAGAATTTTTTTCTAATGCTGTCTTATACGGTTACCCGTACAGAGAGGACTAAGCCTTTTATGACACCAGTGGCAGACCCTTGGCTAGAGTGTTCTAATGAGGGTCACACCTGGTCTCACCTAAGGGCACAACCTCTACAAATAAAATTTTTCCTTAACATTTTTCAATGTTTCAATATTATGAATTTTTGTATAAAATATTATTCGTTTTTAAAATTTACTAATAATAACAAAACTTGAATCATAAAAATCGGATGATTTCATATTAATTAATTTAGGCCAAGCGCCCTAGCTTTTTTGTGGACTTAAAAGTAGCTCGGTAACGGATACCGCAATTATATAGAGAAAGGGAAGCCCGTATACTTTTGGACACGAAATCTGTGCGGGAACGTTGTTTATTATTAATAATAAAATGCAAAAATGCATTTTTTTTAGTTTTTTGCTTTTAACTCGTAAAATAAGAGATTAACGTAAAAAAGTAAAGAGAGAAAAGTTGTAGCTGATTAAATTGCGAAGAAATTCATATATTGAACGTCTCTATCCGATGAATGGACATGGAGGAAACCTCGAAAAACCGTAAAAAACACCGCAAAATCGACGTTTTTTTAAAAATTGAAAACTCAGCCATTTTTACACTTTTAAGGCTCAAATTTAGAATGAAGGAAGGGCTTTATACCTAGTTTCATGTCGCCAAAAAATGGAGCTCTGCGCCAATTACTTTTTGCATAATTGCAAATTGAATTTTTTATGTACGATTTTAGTGCACTTTTGTGTACGCGAGCACGAGAAATTGGGGAGTCCTACTGGAATTTGGAATACAGCGTTGAAAATTTTATGATTTGAACAACGAAGTGTATATTTTGGATTTGCGAAAGAAAGGTTTTGAATCGATGAAAAATGAACTGAAACGTGAGCGAAAACGGCCGAGCGCGCGGCAGTGGTGGCAGAGAAAGTGTATATAGATATACAAGCGCGCTACGACGCCGCGCGCTCGGCCGTTTTCGCTCACGTTTCAGTTCGTTTTTCATCTGTTCAAAACCCTTCTTTCGCAAATCTAAAAAAATACATTTTCTTGTTCAAATCACTCCAGTTTTTGGGGACATGAAAGTAGGTATAAAGCCTTTCCTTCATTTTAAATTTTAGCCTTAAAAGTTAAAAAATGGCTGAGTTTTCAATTTTTAAAAAAACGTCGATTTTGCGGTGTTTTCCACGGTTTTCCGAGGTTTCCTCCATGTCCATTCATCGGATAGAGACGCTCAATATATGAATTTTTTCGCCATTTAATCAGCTACAACTTTTCTCTCTTTACTTTTTTACGTTAATCTCTTATTTTACGAGTTAAAAGCAAAAAACTAAAAAAAATGCTTTTTTGCATCTTATTATTAATAATAAACAACGTTCCCGCACAGATTTCGTGTCCAAAAGTATATGGGCTTCCCTTTCTCTATATAATCGCGGTATCCGTTGCTGGGCTACTTTTATGTCCACAAAAAAGCTAGGGCGCTTGGCCTCAATTAATTAATGTGAAATCATCCGATTTTTATGATTCAAGTTTTGTTATTATTAGTACATTTTAAAAACGAATAATATTTTATACAAAAATTCATAATATTGAAAAATTGAAAAACAAAACTTTGTTAGTGTAATCATGAAAATCTGAGCACTCACTTTATCAAGTAATTACCAGTCGATTTTTGTCATTCAAATTCGGGTAGCGTTTTCTAGTTTTATAAATCGTTTACATCTACTAAATTTTTTTGTTAGCCAACTTATTTATTCAAATTCGAATTTAATTTCAACGATCTAAAAAAACCGTCATAAAAGGGACACTACGGCCTGCGACCCCGGCCTACCCACAGGTCAAGTAGTATAAACTGCCGTGCGGTCTAAGCGTTTGGTACCAGGCGATGAACACGTGTACCAAGTTACCGCTACCTTTTACTAAGAGCGTAGTACAGCTTGCAGCGAGTGGCTATGTACACTTATCCCCGGTGAAATGCACGATGCTGAAAGTGTGGGTAGAAAAAATTTGGCATGAAAATCTATGGTGAAAAAATTCTTGCTCGGGCCGGTCGCGCGTGCTGTTCGAGCTGCATTACCGATCTTCCGGGAAGACTTGAGAAATGAAATTCTGCGCCTCCTGTTGCCTGTCAAAGAAATAACATTTTTCCTCTTTCTTACCCTCTTCTTACCCCTCCGAAAGGTAAAAGCGGAAGAGTTTGTTTGCTACACGAAGATTCGGTTTTATTCTTTCATGACGCTCGAAAACTTAATATTTTTGTGACTATTATACACATTATATAAATTAATTTACGGGTAAACTCAGTTTTTATGCGTTCTTTTCGTCAAATAACTTTTATAATGCATTTTCTCGGATGCATGGTAGGAATGCAGAGCTTTTTATCGCCTAGCGGAGGAAAGCGGAACTTATTTTTGAATATTTTTTCAAAATTTTTTAAATATTGCAGTCATGCCGTAAATTTTTCGTCTTTCTGAATTATTTCCCAAATTTTCACAGCGATCGTAACAATAGCCTCGGAGTGGTTTCGAATATACGAAATCACTGCTTTTTGAACGTTCTTGATCCCCTTAAGGGTATACATCCAGGACCTGCGCAATGCTAACCAATTAGCACCTCAAGGCGTAAGAAACCAATTTATGAACACAGTCCTACAAAAACTAACAGGAGCAGCAAAGAAATCCTTGAACAACAAGAAATTTGACAATATAAATGACCTCATCACTCATCTAAAACAGAGATTTGGACCAGGACGAGATTTCAGCTATTATGATAACAAAATACTGAACTTAAGAATGCGCCAACAAGACACAGTCGGAGACTTCTATGATGAACTCAACGTGCTACTCACCAGTGCAGAAAAAGCACTCCAAGAACAGGAAGGCGAAAGTTATCACGACTCCATGATCATACCAACGCAAAGAAGAGCGAAAGACATATTCATAAAAGGACTACCGCCGTGGCTGTCACCCAAAGTAGACGCCTACAAGCCAAAAACATTGCTTGACGCATACAAAGAAGCAGTCACAATAGAGTCACGAATGGAAGCAAAAATCATACCAGATGAACGGCAATATAGATCAAGAAGAGGAGAAGACCAAGATAATACAATGCCGAACAACCCCATCGCACATCCTTTCAATTTCATAGGGTGCATTGAAGAAGAAGGTGACGATACCGAAGAACAGCCACAACAAGAAGAGAACGTAGATGAGTACATAGCTTACGTCAACGGAATGGCTAATCAACAAAAATACTATGCCAATCAACAGGCAAGCAATCAACAACAACCACCAACTCAACAGTCAAATTACCAAAACCACAATACAAACAAAAATCCAAATTACCGAGGCAAAACGTACAACAACAATTACAATAAAAATTGACAAAATGCACAAAGCAATGCGCAAGGTAACAATTGGGCAGCATGGAACAGTCAAGGCAACAGAGGTTACCCAAAAGTCCTATTCAACCCAATAACAGGACAATTCTTCACACATAACTCTTCAAAACCAGATCAAAGAAATCAGCAACCACAGCAAAATTGGCGTCAAAACACCAATCAACAAAATAGCAACCAAACACAAAATAATTTAAACTACCAGATGGCTCGCCAATACCAAACCCTGGCGAGCCAGAACACGCTTCCATATCCATACGGAATGATGACACCCATGATGCCAATGCTACCCATGCAAGGAATGCAACAAATGCCGATGTATCCAATGCCGCTGATGTATGGACCACCGCAACCACAAAAGTATCAACAGATGCAGATTACACAAAATCCGAATCAACAGGCACAGAATTTAACAAACATAACGGAACAATGGAACCATCAAGACCAAACAAATCAACAGATAAACAAAGACACGTCACAAGATGGCGCATGGTCATAGACTTCAGGAAACTCAACAAGAAGACAATAAGCGACGCATACCCGCTACCTAACATCACAGACATAATGGATCAATTAGGAGGAGCCACGTACTTTTCAATTTTCGACCTGGCAAGCGGATTTCAACAAATCCCAATGGCTCCCGAAGACTCCTACAAAACAGCATTCTCCACGATAAATGGACATTATGAATACACCACAATGCCTGAAGGGTTGCGAAACGCAACAGCAACTTTCCAAAGATTAATTGAGAAAGTTCTAAGAAGACTACAAAACCTAGAAATGTTAGTATACCTAGACGATATAATAGTCTACAGTCGCACATTGCAAGAGCATGAACAGAGAATCAGGAAAATGTTGGACAGATTAAGGTCAGCCAAACTAGTACTGCAACCAGACAAGATCGAATTCTTCAGGAAAGAAGTAGCTTTCCTAGGACATATCATCAGTGCCGATGGAATACGACCAAATCCCCAAAAAGTCGAAGCCATTTCTAAACTGCCAACACCAAAAAATGGCAAAAACATCAAAGAAATACTAGGCATGTTTGGATACTACAGAAAATTCATACAAAACTTTTCTGACATCTCAAGACCTTTGCAAAAACTAGTATCACCAAAAGTGAAATTCGATTGGACCGGAGAATGTGAAAAAAGTTTCCAAAAACTCAAAAATTGTCTCACATGCGCACCGATACTGATCTTCCCAGATTTTCAGAAAGAATTCACCCTCACCACAGATGCGTCAGACTACGCAATGGGAGCAGTCCTCGGATGATGATGACGTGTCAGATAACATACGATTTCGTCTATTCGAACTTAACCCACACTACGGCACAAAGCAACAAGATGAAGTCCTCGGAGAAAGAGTACGAGAACTCATCGATGAAACACACAGGAAAATGCAAGCACGAATGGAACAATCAGAAAATCAAGAACCAGAGACTGAAGACGACACTGAAAATGCAAGCATAATAGTACGCAGACCGACAAGAATATCCGACACCACCAAAATAACGAAGAAAAACCCAGTTGCAGAAAGCACACCACACAACAATAAAACGAAAGCAAGACAAATGGGGATTCTCACAGAAATAGAAACTAACCAAACAGACAATACCAAAAAACTAGAATTTTCTCAAACTTCAGAAACCACAAACCAAATAGTGGTACCAAACCTTCAGGCACTAATGCTACCAACAAATGTGCAATCAACAAGCAATAACGACACAACAACACAAAATAAAGAGGACAACACAATAACAGGAAGAAGCATAAAAGTCACAAAAACTGTAATCAAATTAGTACGACATTGCCCAACTTACAAAAGAGACAACATCGTACACTTCATATCACGAGACTGTGAAAACGCATCAGCAATCTCAATTCTGCTGAGTGAAATAGGAGCCATCAATCTAGAGCACATAAAGTGGAAGAAACCACGAGTCTTTCAAACAATAATCACACCTTTCAAAGGTCACTATATCTTCTCGGTAGTCCTCAAAGAAAAGCACTACAGTAACAACAATGTAGAAGATCTCAAGACAGCTTTAATAAACCTAAAAATAACACTCATGCAACAACGCATCAACAGCTTCAGAATTTCAAGACGAGGCGACCTAACAGACAACTTCGAACCAGGACTTGCTGCGAAAAACTCCAAGAAACGTTTAACAACACTCCAATCTCAATAACAGTGTGCTATGAAAAATCGAACAACCACCAGAAGAAGACAGGACACGAATCATAAAAATGCTACACAACAGTCTAGCAGGTGGTCACAAAGGCATTAACCAAACATACCAGAAAATAAAAGAAAGATACCACTGGCCAGGAATGAGAAATGATGTACTGGATCACATACGCAAGTGCAGCAAATGGCAAGAACAAAAAATAGAAAGATTTCAAATCAGAAACCCAATGATAATAACAGACACCCCCATTGAAGCGTTTGACAAAGTGTCAATTGACACAGTAGGCAAACTCGAACGAAGCCACGCACCCTTGATGGAATTTCTACGCATGTACTCCAACAAATACGATGACTGGGACAATCTAGCACCGTTCGCCACATTTACATATAACACCAGTGTCCACACAGCAACTAACTTCACCCCCTTCGAACTAGTCTACGGCAAAACAGCGCGATTCCCTATAAAAATACCAACTGACGAAAAACTACGAACGTACAATGACTATACACGCGACTTACTACTACAACTCAACGAAATGAAAATACTAGCAGGAGAAAAACAAATAATGGAAAAAATGGAAACCAAATCTCGATATGACAAAAAAGGCAAAACTTTCAAAGGCAAAATTGGCGATTATGCCAGACTCATCAAAGAACCGAGAACAAACAAATACCAATCATACAGACACAAACCCCTAAAAATCATAGAGTTCTCAGGAAGGAAAAATGTAATTCTTGAGGACGCAAATGGACAGAGAATACGCAAACATATCGACAAACTCAAATTGGCTAACATTGACTCAGAATCAGAAAACTCAGACTAACAAGCTAACAAATACAATACTTCCAGGATGATTCAATTAATACTTCTCACAACCCTTGTGACAAGTATAAGAAGCAATATTCAACAAACTCACCATCAAGAGACCCTAAACCCGAACCCGGGAATTTACTTTGAAAAAATGGACATACTTCGCATCCAAAGAGCGGATTGGAAAATCAACATAATAATACAAATCGACCAATTTTTAGGAAACAACAAACCAATACAACAATACCATACACTACTGGAACAATGCATACAAACAGTCGACCAAACGAAATGTCAAGCCACCCTGGACAGGAAACAACAAACCAATAGAACAATACCATACACTACTGGAACAATGCATACAAACAGTCGACCAAACGAAATGTCAAGCCACCCTGGACTCAGACATAATAACATTAAAAACAGAAATACTAAATGCGGTAAGAAATGACATCAAAGAAACAATAAACAGTATAGGACACACGGAGTACCCCACTATCAAAAACCCCAACAGCATCAGAACCAAAAGATTGACGCCACTCGGCATAGTAGGAACAGTCAGCAAAAGCCTGTTCGGACTAGCCACCATTGACGACTTAAATGAAGTCAACACCAACATTGACCAATTATTCCAAGACCAAACAAAAATAATACATCTCATTGAGAAGAACACCCACATAATATCGACCAAATTTGAAGAACTAACCAATATAACAGAAAAACATGAAATAATGTTACAAGCATACCAAAAAATCCCTAACTTACTCAATAAAAACCTTATCAAAAGAAAACGAAGAAACCAAATACCTAATATTCACATCAGCCTATTCAAGAAGACTAATAGCCCACATGGACCACCTAATACACAATCACGAGAAATTATTACAGACAATAAAAGATTTAAAACAAGCCAAAATACATCCGGACCTAATTGATGCAGACACGCTACAACAAATAACAACAGACATCAAAAGAGTTACCAGCGACCTAGACCTACCAACCCCTTCAGAACACATCAGGACAGAAGAAATAATCAAAATAGCAAAAGTAGATGCCATACACCAAGACGGAAAAACAATAGCAATATTGCACATACCCCTCGTCGACAGAACCCAATACCAATTATACAAGATGCATGGAATACCAATACCACAAAATACTAACAACAATTCGCTAGGATCAGCATACATCAAACCTACACACACTTACATAGCAATAAGCAAGGATCAAGAGAAATTCACAAAATTCAACGAAATGGAGAAAAGAGAATGCACAACAACACACTATGCAGAAATATGCCCAGTGCTGGCAGCATTTCAAGACATACCAGCACCACAAGACTGTGAATTAACACTACTCTTGACACCCAACACAAAATCCTTAAATTACTGCAACGTCAAGTATACCAACAACATAAAAGCCCACTGGACCTATTTACCATATACTAAATCATGGTTATACTCAACCACCACAGACCAACTGCGGATCTCATGCTCAAAAATAGAACCCACGAACATTCACCTAAACGGCACAGGAATAATAACAATCTTATCGCAATGCACAGCAAAAACAGAAGATACAACCATTTACGGAGAATATACAAAATCAACAGAAATAACCCACATCTATAAACCAAACATAGAGCTAAACATCTTCGACATTTACCCAGAATTGAATCATGACTACCAAATAACAGATTTAATACCACTATTAGAAACACCCACTAACCAAAAAGTCCAACAAAGCAAATACAATAACAAACCCTTCAAAGAAATACTAACCGAACTACAACACATAGCACAACATAAAAAACACACCAACACAAGCAGTAACTTCATATATGGCGGAATCTCACTGCACTCCTTAACACTAGTAACACTACTAATAATAATAAGAAATAAAAAATGTAAATTCACACTAAAATGCCGAAAACCACATAAAAATGATAACAATAATAAAAAACCCAGACATAAAACCCTCAAAACAGAAAACACAGATTTTATAGAACTACAACAAAAAGGCACCCCAAAACAACCAACACACAACAAAACACTACACACCAAAACAGTACAAGAACTAACCCTACCCACCCAAATAGCAGAAACAGCATACTAAACCCCTTCCTTACACTAATAAATTAGACTAATAACGAATTGTTTTAAGGACAAGAAGCAATCAAAAAGAACAACATGGACCCAAACACATCAATCTCCATCTTCACCAAAACCACCACACCAATATGGATGGTCATAAAACAATTCGAAATGGTCGGAGATCCTCAAGCAATAGAAATAGAAGACCATCGAACGGACCCCACAAGCAGAAAAATCTCACTGCAATTCAAAACAAAGAAAGAGACCATCGAAGCGACCCACTTGAAGTCAGTTCTTATAAAAACAAAAATCTTACAAGAACTCACCGCAAAATCAAAGAAAAACCAACCCACAACGCCGAGAAGAAACTCAAACACCAAATATCAACCAACAGTGTCATCAACGATCAGATCAGAAGTACATGTCGTAACCAACAACGACAACAAACCAACCAGACTATTTTGCCTCCTACCATGGGATGGCAAAGACAAAGAAAAAGATGAAATGTTCTTCAGACATTTCGTACAATTTGGCGAATTAGTGTACTACAACACGATCAGAGACAAGAAAGGAAGACTCTGTTACGGTTATGTAGAATATTTTCACCCGCAAAACGCAGAAAAGGCAAGGAACGCAAGTGCCCCAATCTACAAAGCCACTTTCGCCGAACCAAGAAAAAACCCGAGAATCACAACAAACATCATGGAAACCAAATTCCATGAACCATGTGCCAAAAGTATCAACACAAGTATTTACACACTACACGAACAAACGTGCCTAAAACAACAAGCGTGGACCACCAACAATGACCAACATAAACCAGGTCAAACCAACACATTAATAAACAACCCTAAACAACACACAAAATACACCTTACAACCAACAAAAGAAAGTACACCTTATGCAGTAAAAAACACAAACACCCGACCAAACGACAGACGTAACCAAACTTACGCAGAAGACGCCATAGAAATAAGACTAGATAGCAACACACAACATTTCCTAAAAAAATTAGAAAATAGAGAGATAGACAGCGATGACATGAGCGTAGAATAATGTACTTCATTAATCACTTTAACAACCCGCATGCAAACCAAATAGCATTAATCAATAAAAAAATCAAAACCAAATTAAACCCAAATAATAGACCAACATATTATTTTTGTTTCAGATGGACGGAATCGGCAAAAAGTACATGCTAGTTGACTATAATATGTCCGACGAAGAAGGAGCAACAGGCGGCAGCATCCCCCTCAAGAAGTGGCGCGTCACCGATATGGTGTACCGTCGCAACAATACCGTCGAGGTCCACTTCAAAGGGGACGGTGATGAGGTCCTCTCACGTCTAAGGACCATCGGGGACCTAAAGGTCATAAGGAGAGACGAGCTCTTGATTGTCGTCCAGTACGACAATCAAAAGAGCACGACGGAAGCACTACAACTTCTGTACTCTCCCGAAGACCCACTCAGGGTCGAACTGGACCAGGCATCACCCACGGACCAAGCGCCACCTAAAGACCACAATAAGCTCCAAACGACGTCAAATGACGACGACCCACCCAAAATCATCCGTATCCGTCCGAAACCAACGTGGATGGAGGTGATATTCACCGGAAGCAGGCGTCAATTGGAGCAGCACCTACGGGCTATAGGGCAATGCAACCTTGCTTACAAGGTTAATGCAACCACAGGGCACAAAATGCTAACTGTAGTTTATGATGCGATGCAGCATCTGCAGTACGCGCTGCGCCTGCACAGCGTGTACGTTGACAAGGCTCCTAAGCAACCAGCCCACACGACACCATCAATGCCAACGGCACCAAAGGCTGCACCAGCGGATGACACCGAGGGCCTCCGATTTTGTGTCCCCGTACCGATGACGGAAGCAAAGGAGACCACAATACATCATTTTATGGAATTCGGTCCCCTGGACCACATTTTCTTCCATGAGCTGCCAGGCTACGATCCGAGTAGGTACCTCTACAAGAAGTACTTGGCATTCGTCCAGTACTTTACAGTAGAGGACGCCAAAAAAGCTATGGAGTTATGCAACTCCCGCTACAAGACGCCACGCTGGTGCATCCCAAAAAAATTGGCCGTCGACCAGAAACCGTATAGGAAATTGCATCAAGTATGCAAGCGTCTATACGACACGCGACAGGAGGCAGACCACTACCGGGTCCGCCTGCTACAAAATGGTCACGTCCTAGTGACCCATGAGTGCGGTCTCACCTTACCGTACCGAGACGTGGTCGCACACGCAGACGCATGCAAGGGAGCCACCCCCAGCACGCAATCAACCGTCACCCACCCATCACAGACCAAAGCGCGACCAGCGGCACTCAACACCAGCTCCGACACCAGCTCAACGTTGGACTTAATAGACCTAGACATGAGTGCGAACGAAGTGGTAGCTCAAGCAGTCCTGAGCAAGGCAGCAGCGGAGAGGCGGGCTGCCAACACTCTCAGAAGGCCTCATGCAGCTACCGTCCGGCAACTCATGCCACCGCACCCGCTGGACGAGTCGCCCCCGCCAGCAGACCTGGACCCCAGCGCAGATGAGGCGCACACCACCGCAATGGCCCTCATCAGCGCGCAAATCCAGGCGCTCAAAGAAGAAGGTCAATCCAAGGACCAAACAATGAATAAAGACCAGCTCACGGAAATCTTCGAGACCATGTCCCTTATGAGTCTGGAATTAGACTAAAAATATAAGGACCCAAGAGCTAAACATTCGATTGTTACATGCCATCGAAAATAAAATCAAAAAAAATAATTTTTTCTTTTTTTTACATACAACCAAATAAAAAACAAATTAAATACAACCAAAATTATTTAATCATCCCACACACCATCCACAGGACCCCATACCGCTGGCACCAGTGCAGCCACAAGCCAATCAGCAGCACTTACTCCTGCACAGCAGCATCATCCTACTAATATAATGTTGCCACTCATACTTTTTCTTCTCTTAACACCCTTCCGCGTACTTTAAATTTCGTCTATTTAGCTTTAGTTCACCGGGACGGCGAACGTTCTCGACGAGGGGAGGATGTTACGTTACAACTTTTCGCGGCTCGATTCGATCAGTGATTAACAAATTACTGCTCGAGTCGCGGCTCGAAACAGTTGGCACGCTAGAGTATAGCCGCAGAATTCAAGGACACGAAAGTATCTTGTGTCAGGAATTCTGCGACTGTCAGCAGCTTCCCCGCCGTCGGCAACGGTCGACACGTGCGCTGCTGACGCTGCGCTCTCTCGACGACGCGGTCGCCAAATCCCATAGAAACCTATGGGTAAGACAGAGAAAGTCGAGAGAGAGCGCGGCGGAGGAGAGCGCGTTAATTAAGAGAGGGGAGGCCCACAAAGTGCCTCCCCCAGAGCAATTAGGAGAGCGACGCGTTACTCTCTAGAGAACGGCCGAGCTGCCCACTCCAGATTTCTCTGTCTTTAGATTTTTTTTCTCGCATTCAGTTTTCTTTATTGTTTTCTAAAACATTTAGACCACTTTCAAAAGTTTACCTGTGTCTCACACATTCAAATGTTCTGGGGTGTTTCTTTGGCTTAATAAAAATTACAAATCTTGCCGACAAAGTGTTCCTGTTTACTTTTCTTGCTGAGTATCTCGTCTCTCGTCCACTGGTCCCCTCGAGTCTAATTCAGCATCATCAGCGTATTTTATCAATTCACGAAGAGGACAAGGTAAGAATCAGAATATAATTCAATTTAATGTAATTGAGCCAAGACGCAAAGTAGTAGAAGTGACGTGTCGTCTGAACGGCACGCGCAGAAAACAGTACGTCCCCCTCCGCGTTGTTTACTCGCGCTAGTTTCAGTGCATAGATTTTAAGTTCATTACAAATATTTATTTAGTTTACGGAGGAATAGAAATCACACTCCTATTCTCCCGTGACAGCCTGATTTTATATAATAACGTAATAAAAAAATATAACTTAATATTCTGGAAACTGAAAATCATCGAACACTCATAATTAAAAATTGTATGTACCGTGCCAAGTAAAAATTTTGGAAATTATCTGAAACTTCTGCTTCTTCAATCTATGCAGTTCAAAACACTTTTGTAATTATATTTTTAATATATTTGATAATCATGCAAGTTTCTTACGTCTTTATTATATAAATGAAATACATAAGAGTATTTTCTTCAAGTCAATGCAAGCTTTGCAACTTAATTTTAACAAAATATTATGTATTGATCTCAATCATGTTTTCTGTTTTTATACATGGTTAATTTGTGTTATTTTTTGACAGGTGTTAAATAGTTCTGATTGACGTTCTACCAGGAATGGGATATAAGTCTTCAATAAAATATATTTCGTATATTGTAATTGTATGTCAATAGAGCATAATCTAGAAGATTTGCATTGATTAAGACCATATCTGACTGACAAAGGTTACAAAGTGATAATACCTCCATAGGATTATATGTAAAGTTATTGAAGTGCCTGGTTTAATCATCTAATTTGGAGATTCTGTTTTCGAATGTTGAATCTTAACAGGTCTTTTTCTTGGATAGGACAGAAGATAATTAGAATACGTGATTAGCTGTTCGTTGTAGGAAAAGTATGTATAAGATTTTTAAAGGAATCGAAAGGAATGGAATTTTAAAAAACTGAGTATTCAACTTATGCAATTTCATCAATTTTATCAACTTTTTGAAATTAAAAATCATTAGACATCTATAATTTCAAATTTTCAGTACTGAATTAAGGAAAATTGTCGGATTGTATCTAAAACTTTTGCTTAGTGATTCCATACAGCTGCAATTAAATCATATGTCATGTTTTAAATAGATTTGATAATGAGTTTAGTTTCTGAGATCTCTATTGCACAAATTGAGTTGACATGTTACACAAGCTAACAAATTTCAGACAGACGATGACTTAAGTCTTTTATTAATCTATATTGATTTCAATCTTCTTTCATTACTTATAATTATCTGTAGCTAGTTTTATTCAAATCTATTGTCATGCATTCATTGAAACATTGATATAGTATGTAATATAATATATTAAGATAATATAAAAAATTACAGTATGACTTCACGAAAGCTTTATGAAGCTCCCTATTCAGATAGGCATATTCGTCGTTTGCAGAGAGCTAAAAGATTATTGTTTTTTCAAAATGTGAAAACTAAGTTTTTAGATTCTTCAGATAAATCTAAATCTGAGGGCCACGATGAAAACGATAGTAGATGTTCGACCCACTTCAGGAATATTTCATTGGAGGAAAAAGAAACTATTCTTGCAAATGCAATATTAAATAATTTGAATATTGGTGCATATCCATTAAAATTAGAAGAATCCAATGATATTCAAGTAAAGCATAATGGTATGAAATCCAGAAAGAATACGTTTGAGTATCAAATATATGATGATCACGAAAAGCAGATTGTGAACACCGAATGCTTTAGTAATTTTGATGATTTTATGTCGTATTTACAAGGTACAGATGACTTTGATGAGAACACTGACTCTGAAGACAAAGATGAAAGTGAACATGCAGAAGTACAAACCTTGAGTGAAAATGATAAAAATAATTCTAATTTCTTAAGCTGTATTCGACTGTGGAGCACTAAATTTATACATACAATTCCACATGTAGCTATAAATGAATTATTAAGTATATTAAGAACTTATACGGATGCTTCATTTCCAAAAGATGCTCGAAGCTTTTTGAGAACACCAAAATATACTGAAATATTTCCAATGGATACTGGAAATTAACTATGGATTAAAAAGCGCTGTCATTTTGTTTATTACAAGACTTTTAGAAGTAAATATTGATATTGATTGTCTTAAATTACTTGTGAATGTTGATGGTGCCCCATTAGCTCAATCGTCTGAAGCAGATCTTTGTATTATTTCCTGCTCAAAACAACGCATAACAATAACAACGCAATAACGCATGTTGTTGGTATATACCGCGGAGAATATAAGCAACGTGACAGTGATTTGTGACTGGAGAAATTTGTTTCAGAGTTAACGAATTTAGTACATGAAGGCATTGAATATAATACAAAGCATTATAAAATAAGATTCCACGGTTTGATATGCGATGCTCCTGCAAAAGCATACGTCTTAAAAGTGAAATACCATACTGGTTACTGGAGTTGCACTAAATGTCGTATTCGTGGCGAGTGGAATGATAAAGTGTGTTTTCCTGGAGGAGTTAAGACACTAAGAACCGATCTTTGTTTTAAAAATCACTTATATATTGATGATGATATCAACGATGGTTATCAGCAAGGAAAAACCATTTTATGTAAAATTCCTTGCTTTGGATTAGTCACCAACGTACCTATAGACTACATGCACTTAGTCTGCTTAGGGGTCATGTTAAAATTAATAGAACTTTGGTTTAACGGCCCAGTAAAAGCCCGACTGTCTGATAACCAACGTCAAATAATATCTAATAAACTACTAAATTTGAGAAGCAGCATGCCTAATGATTTTAGTAGAAAACCAAGGCAGTTTAAAAATGTGAAAAGATTATGGAAGGCACATGAGTTACGTCAACTTTTATTGTATTCAGGACCTGTGGTTTTTTTAGATGTACTTGATATTTATGTGTACGAGCATTTCTTATGTTTACATGCTGCAATAACAATTTTAGTAAATCCTATATTATGTACAGATGTAGATTATTTATTTATTAGTGTAGAATAAAAATTGATGCGTCTCATCGAGCCAAGTTGTTTATTTTAAAAGGCCAAACGTTTCGGGATATTTTTATCCCCTCTTCAGTGGCTGTATAACGTTTAAATTACAAGGTTTATTATAATAATAATATTAAAATGAGTGAAATTGAAAATTGTTCATATAGACATAGTTACCTAATTAGAAAAACAACTTCCGTGTTTTTACATTATTAGGAAATGGACCAGAAAAGGATTAATCGCATATGGCGCTATAAATATAAATTTAAATTTTAAACCAAAGTTTACAGAAGAACTATTACAAAATTTTTTTAAATAATAACTTACGGCCTAGGACTCGAGAATTTTATTTTACAGAACGATTCCCCGGTGCCAAGGTGGTAATGCGGCACCGGTCGAGGCAAGACGTCAACTAATGTCTCTACAAAAATACGGGCAATATATATTCCGCAATACATACATTAGATGTACTAATACTTATAAATGTTATTATAATGCAAACCGCATCAGCGACGGATACCTCGAGCTTCATCCATATACCAAGAACGAATACCACATTGGAGGTGGCACGTTAATACTCAAGTAGCAGGACGGGGGGCCCGCGCCGCAACGTAAGAAACGCTCCTGCCATGACTATATGACTATATAGTATACAGTATGGACGGAGCGTTGCCACGGTAACCCGGATTTTTGTAGAGACATTAGTTGACGTCTTGCCTCGACCGGTGCCGCATTACCACCTTGGCACCGGGGAATCGTTCTGTAAAATAAAATTCTCGAGTCCTAGGCCGTAAGTTATTATTTAAAAAAATTTTGTAATAGTTCTTCTGTAAACTTTGGTTTAAAATTTAAATTTATATTTATAGCGCCATATGCGATTAATCCTTTTCTGGTCCGTTTCCTAATAATGTAAAAACACGGAAGTTGTTTTTCTAATTAGGTAACTATGTCTATATGAACAATTTTCAATTTCACTCATTTTAATATTATTATTATAATAAACCTTGTAATTTAAACGTTATACAGCCACTGAAGAGCTGACTCCAAAATGCTCGCGGAGGAGTTCTCGATCTTCGAAAAATACTAGCGGATGGGTTCTCGACCATCGAGAAATGCTCTTGGAGTCTTTCTTGACACGGAGGATTAATTCGTCGTCTACAAATGCTAGCGGTGGGATTCTCGACCGTCAAAAAATGCTCGTAGGGGGTTCTCGAACGTTGAGAAATGCTCTTGGAGGATATTTAGGCCTGGAGCCTTTCTCCACACGGAGGATTAATACACCATCGAAAAATGCTCTCGGAGCGGTACTCGATCTTCGAAAAATACTAGCGGAGGTGTTCTCGACCGTTGAAAAATGCTCGCGGAGTATTTCTCGATCGTCGAGAAATGCTCTTGGAGGATATTTAGACCTGGAGCCTTTCTCCACACGGAGGATTAATACACCATCGAAAAATGCTCTCGGAGCGGTACTCGATCTTCGAAATATACTAGCGGAGGGGTTCTCGACCATCGAAAAATGCTCGCGGAGGAGTTCTCGATCTTCGAAAAATACTAGCGGATGGGTTCTCGACCATCGAGAAATACTCTTGGAGTCTTTCTCGACACGGAGGATTAATTCAGCGTCTAGAAATGCTAGCGAAGGGGTTCTCGACAATCGAGAAATGCTCTTGGAGTCTTTCTTGACACGGAGGATTAATTCACCGTCTACAAATGCTAGCGGTGGGATTCTCGACCGTCAAAAAATGCTCGCGGAGGAGTTCTCGATCGTCGAGAAATGCTCTTGGAGTCTTTCTCGACACGGAGGATTAATTCACCGTCTAGAAATGCTAGCGAAGGGGTTCTCGACCATCGAGAAATGCTCTTGGAGTCTTTCTTGACACGGAGGATTAATTCACCGTCTACAAATGCTAGCGGTGGGATTCTAGACCGTCGAAGAATGCTCGCGGGGGGTTCTCGAACGTTAAAAAATGCTCTTGGAGGATATTCTGGCCTGGAGCCTTTCTCCACACGGAGGATTAATACACCATCGAAAAATGCTGTCGGAGCGGTACTCGATCTTCGAAAAATACTAGCGGAGGTGTTCTCGACCGTTGAAAAATGCTCGCGGAGGAGTTCTCGATCGTCGAGAAATGCTCTTGGAGGATATTTAGACCTGGAGCCTTTCTCCACACGGACGATTAATACACCATCGGAAAATGCTCTCGGAGCGGTACTCGATCTTCGAAATATACTAGCGGAGGGGTTCTCGACCATCGAAAAATGCTCGCGGATGGGTTCTCGACCATCGAGAAATGCTCTTGGAGTCTTTCTCGACACGGAGGATTAATTCAGCGTCTAGAAATGCTAGCGAAGGGGTTCTCGACAATCGAGAAATGCTCTTGGAGTCTTTCTTGACACGGAGGATTAATTCACCGTCTACAAATGCTAGCGGTGGGATTCTCGACCATCAAAAAATGCTCGCGGAGGAGTTCTCGATCGTCGAGAAATGCTCTTGGAGGATATTTAGACCTGGAGCCTCACTCGATACGGAGGATTAATACACCATCGAAAAATGCTCTCGGAGCGGTACTCGATCTTCGAAAAATACTAGCGGAGGTGTTCTCGACCTTTGAAAAATGCTCACGGAGGAATTCTCGATCGTCGAGAAATGCTCTTGGAGGATATTTAGACCTGGAGCCTTTCTCCACACGGAGGATTAATACACCATCGAAAAATGCTCTCGGAGCGGTACTCGATCTTCGAAAAATACTAGCGGAGGTGTTCTCGACCGTTGAAAAATGCTCGCGGAGGAGTTCTCGATCGTCGAGAAATGCTCTTGGAGGATATTTAGACCTGGAGCCTCACTCGATACGGAGGATTAATACAACATCGAAAAATGCTCTCGGAGGGGTACTCGATCTTCGAAATATACTAGCGGAGGTGTTCTCGACCATCGAAAAATGCTCGCGGAGGAGTTCTCGATCGTCGAGAAATGCTCTTGGAGGATATTTAGACCTGGAGCCTCACTCGATACGGAGGATTAATACACCATCGAAAAATGCTCTCGGAGGGGGTACTTGATCTTCGAAAATACTAGCGGAGGTGTTTCTTCGACCGTGCCATCGAAAAATGCTCTCGGAGCGGTACTCGATCTTCGAAATATACTAGCGGAGGGGTTCTCGACCATCGAAAAATGCTCGCGGAGGAGTTCTCGATCTTCGAAAAATACTAGCGGATGGGTTCTCGACCATCGAGAAATACTCTTGGAGTCTTTCTCGACACGGAGGATTAATTCAGCGTCTAGAAATGCTAGCGGAAGGGGTTCTCGACAATCGAGAAATGCTCTTGGAGTCTTTCTTGACACGGAGGATTAATTCACCGTCTACAAATGCTAGCGGTGGGATTCTCGACCGTCAAAAAATGCTCGCGGAGGAGTTCTCGATCGTCGAGAAATGCTCTTGGAGTCTTTCTCGACACGGAGGATTAATTCACCGTCTAGAAATGCTAGCGAAGGGGTTCTCGACCATCGAGAAATGCTCTTGGAGTCTTTCTTGACACGGAGGATTAATTCACCGTCTACAAATGCTAGCGGTGGGATTCTAGACCGTCGAAGAATGCTCGCGGGGGGTTCTCGAACGTTAAAAAATGCTCTTGGAGGATATTCTGGCCTGGAGCCTTTCTCCACACGGAGGATTAATACACCATCGAAAAATGCTGTCGGAGCGGTACTCGATCTTCGAAAAATACTAGCGGAGGTGTTCTCGACCGTTGAAAAATGCTCGCGGAGGAGTTCTCGATCGTCGAGAAATGCTCTTGGAGGATATTTAGACCTGGAGCCTTTCTCCACACGGACGATTAATACACCATCGGAAAATGCTCTCGGAGCGGTACTCGATCTTCGAAATATACTAGCGGAGGGGTTCTCGACCATCGAAAAATGCTCGCGGATGGGTTCTCGACCATCGAGAAATGCTCTTGGAGTCTTTCTCGACACGGAGGATTAATTCAGCGTCTAGAAATGCTAGCGAAGGGGTTCTCGACAATCGAGAAATGCTCTTGGAGTCTTTCTTGACACGGAGGATTAATTCACCGTCTACAAATGCTAGCGGTGGGATTCTCGACCATCAAAAAATGCTCGCGGAGGAGTTCTCGATCGTCGAGAAATGCTCTTGGAGGATATTTAGACCTGGAGCCTCACTCGATACGGAGGATTAATACACCATCGAAAAATGCTCTCGGAGCGGTACTCGATCTTCGAAAAATACTAGCGGAGGTGTTCTCGACCTTTGAAAAATGCTCACGGAGGAATTCTCGATCGTCGAGAAATGCTCTTGGAGGATATTTAGACCTGGAGCCTTTCTCCACACGGAGGATTAATACACCATCGAAAAATGCTCTCGGAGCGGTACTCGATCTTCGAAAAATACTAGCGGAGGTGTTCTCGACCGTTGAAAAATGCTCGCGGAGGAGTTCTCGATCGTCGAGAAATGCTCTTGGAGGATATTTAGACCTGGAGCCTCACTCGATACGGAGGATTAATACAACATCGAAAAATGCTCTCGGAGGGGTACTCGATCTTCGAAATATACTAGCGGAGGTGTTCTCGACCATCGAAAAATGCTCGCGGAGGAGTTCTCGATCGTCGAGAAATGCTCTTGGAGGATATTTAGACCTGGAGCCTCACTCGATACGGAGGATTAATACACCATCGAAAAATGCTCTCGGAGGGGTACTTGATCTTCGAAAAATACTAGCGGAGGTGTTCTCGACCGTCGAAAAATACTAGCGGAGGAGTTTTCGATCTTCGAAAAATACTAGCGGAGGGGTTCTCGACAATCGAGAAATGCTCTTGGAGTCTTTCTCGACACGGAGAATTTATGGACCGTCCAGAAATACTCGCTGAGGAGATCTCGATCGTCGAGAAGTGCTCGCGGAAGGGGTCTCTACCATCGAACTCATCACTGGCTCACTCTTGCCCTCTCCGATTACAGGCATCAGCTGCCTCTTACGAGAAGCAGGCCGTAGCTGAGCTAGCCACTCAGTTACAGAAATGTACGACACGAACCAGAGACAGAGAATCATGCAGCGGGCGGTTCCCACAGCCCAGTTCCTGCTCTGCAGAAAAAGGCGGAGGTGCCCATCACCAAAGGGATTTCATCGATAGCAATCAGCAAAACATGGGTGCAGTCGATAAATTTTCTGCGCCCCGGGTAGTCGTAAGAGATTTGCAATGTTTAGAGTCTAATGTGTAAGAAGCAGCCTTACATCAACGAATTCCCGTCGCATAAGTCCCTCCCGCCGGTTAGGAAGATTCACACAACGAGACAGGGAGCAAGCCTCACAAGTATTTGAGCATTCATCGAGTATCAGCCACCCATAATGAACAGACACGTTCGAATCCAGACCAATGATTGGGGAGACATTTCTTTTATTATAATTATTTACCTACTATCTGAGCTATCCCTTATAAGCGACCTCCCAACTGGCGCATAATTCAGTATTTTCCCGCGACTCTTGTGATACCAGCCGCCAGTCTGCAGAGTTTTATGCACTTCGGACAGCTTTGCCACATCCTTTTCGGGCAAATAACTGCGTTCGAACGCCCACGGTCAAAGAAATAGCCACAAAATCGGCATCCCTGATATCTCTTGTCTGTTGTTGCTCACGGCACTATTATTGCGAGAGAGCGAGATCGAGAGAGAGAGAGAGAGAGAGAGAGAGAGAGAGAGAGAGACTGCAATGAAAAATCCAAGAGTGTAATGTAATAGGCCTACCTATCGATGGTATTGTGGTTCTGGAAGATCGTGATGGCGAATCCCCTGGATTCCCCGAAGCATGGTTCTATAGCAGGACAGACTACCTAACCCCCAAAAATATACCTCGTGGCTGTTGCGGCATCCACGTGGACAATCGCTTGAATATGCCGCGATGCGCTGAACTTAGCGCCGCGCGCGCCCTCTGTCGATCGGGCATACGCAAAATTCCGAGACGTCACAATACCGATGCCACAGGATGAACTTTGAAAAATACTCAATTGATGGATTTTTTTATGTGAGACATAAATTGATTCTTTATCTCCTCCATTAAGGGTTATTTGACCTCTTCTACACGAATTACACGGTTACTTAACCTAAAAAGTTATATTTCGTGAAATTTTCGGCTACTGTCTCGGAAATGAGGAAGTAGTCGATAATCCTCGCTTATATACTGCGAAAAGTTCGCAGTCTTTCGCGCGCTCTGTTTACAAGTGACGTCACATATTCACCTTCTACCTATGATGTATACATATTGTGTTCGTTAATTTTTGAGCTGGTATATTAAGTGTGTGTACACGCTATTTAATTTCTGTGTAACTTCTCTCTTATTTATTCCGTTTTCTTGCATGTGGATGTGCATCATTTCTGAGATCAATCGTTTATTCAGATTTTTCTCTCTATCTTTAATACTGAATTTTTCAAAATTGAAACTATGATTTTGTTTGTTTATGGGCTCAGAAATGACACTATCTTTGGATTTTTTGTGCTCCTCAATGCGTGTACATACACTTCTTTTTGTCTGGCCCACGTACGTAGCGGTACAATTATTACATTTTAGCTTATATACTACATTTTTTTCGAGATGTCTTTCAGTTTTGTCCTTCCCTTTTTCAATGATATTACACATTTGACTGTGTATCTTTGGGACAGTTACAATGTTTTTTCGCTTTAATGCATACTGTACATGTTCATAGAAGTCGCTAACACAGGGTAAACTAACACAATTTTTATAGGTATTGTTACTCATTCTTTGCTCCGGTTGTCTACTAGTTTTTATTGTAGACAAACGTTTCTTCACAAATTTGTTTACAAAGTCAGTCGGATAACCATTGTCAAACAGGAGTTCTTTTACAATAATTATGTTCTTCTTATGAAAACATTTGTCAGACAATTTTACTGCTCTATCTATCAGATTGTACATCATGGCGATTTTTTGACTGTTCGGATGTTCGGATAAAAAATGTAAAAATCTACCTGAGAAAGTTGGTTTTGTTTACCAATCTGTTTTTGTCCTTCCTGCTTTGTTTATCAACAAAACATCTAAGAAACTTATGGAATTGTCCAACTCCAATTCATGAGTAAATTGTAATCTACTATTATAAGAATTAAAAATTTCCAGTGTGTCCTGTATTTTACTTTTTGGAATACATGTTATTATGTCATCTACATATCGAAAAAAGAAGGTAGGTTTATATGATAACTTTGAAATACATTCAGTCTCGAGATCATCCATGACTATGTCAGCAAATAATCCCGAGATTCGAGAACCCATAGGTGTGCCAAAAAGTTGTTTATAAAATTTCTCATTGAATTGGAAATATGTACTCTCCATAAGCACTTCGCACGCATTTAAAATTTCGTCAAGTGGGATATCCGATTTTCTTGCTATCTGTGCGTATCTTCTTTCAATGCTCCACATTACTAACGTCTTGTCAATGTTTGTATATAATGATTTGACATCTAGGCTAATTATACAGTGGTCTTTTGGAATGTTTACATTTTTTATTGTTCTAAAAAATCATAACTATTTTTTATATACGATTTTGGCTTGTCAATGCTACTTTGTATAATGTAGAAATAAGAGAGAAGATACACAGAAATTAAATAGCGTGTACACACACTTAATATACCAGCTCAAAAATTAACGAACACAATATGTATACATCATAGGTAGAAGGTGAATATGTGACGTCACTTGTAAACAGAGCGCGCGAAAGACTGCGAACTTTTCGCAGTATATAAGCGAGGATTATCGACTACTTCCTCATTTCCGAGACAGTAGCCGAAAAATAAACAATGTTGCGTCATTTTTCGGTTTCTCGATATTTCCCTCGGTTACAGTTAGCCGTGGGAAATGATTAAAATATTGTGTACTCTCTCTACATCTGTAAGTTCCTTGACTTTATTGTTGGTATAATTTTTGTAAGTTTTTTAAACATAATAAACTTTGACAGTTTCCTGAAGAGGACGACAATGATCGTCGAAACGTCGACTACAGAAAGAATGGGTAAATTTATTTAACCCATTCAAACAATTTGCCTCGGGAAGATCGACAAATTCTTCCAAAGATTATTAAAAACGCCACCGAGGGATAAAATCACGGTAGCAAGTGTATACTTGTCTACATCCTTATATTATGGACCGTGGATCTTTACCGGTCTTGAGTAATTTCTCCTTCGACAATATCGAGAGGACATGCGGAGAGGACACACGACAACACGCCAAGACATGGATCACGCTACAGCGAGACCTAACCAGAGCCAGGGCACAACGACAATTTCTACTGAGATGCAGAACGTACGACACACGACGTACACACATCAACAATATCGCAAGTAATCTGAACCACTTCTCCTTTCATAGTGACTAGGGAAAAAATCAATTAAATAAAATTATTACAAACTTGCAACCTAAAATTCTGAATCTTGAAATAGAGGATATTTGCATTCACATACAGTACTTAGAATCAAAAGTAGAAGAAATACATACCTTTTTACAAAACGCGCTTCCACACGACACATTAAAATATGTCACTTCGAACCAAGAAATACATAACATAAATCATCGTTCAAAACTGAATTCTACACACAATAGAAAATTTAATAGTTTAACAACAGAAACGGATAAAAAACCGAGTTCCGAAAAGTGGTTCAAAAATTTGACAAGCGTAGATATACCGATTAATGTGAGAGATATAACCGCACTAGGTAGAAAATTCAATCCTAGAGGTGAACTTAATGAATCTCTTATAATAGAAAGTATAGAAAACATTGAAAACCTAATATCACTACAGGATGTTCCTGAAAATACAGCCAATAGTATTCGCAACACCTTAATAAATAAAATAAAACAACATAGAAACAAAACTAGACATGTTACAATAGAAGAAAAAACTTTTGAAAATAAACTCAATGAAACAAAAAGATTCATTAAGATTCACAAAGACATTATGTTTACCTTTGCTGATAAAGGTAACGTAACGGTTGCAATGTATAGAAATGATTATAATGAAAAAATGGAGACTCTTCTAGGCGATAGAAACACATACAGTATTATTAAGAAAAATCCATTGACAAAGTTACAATCTAATGTAAAATAATTACTTAATATATGGAACGAGAATGGATTTTTTGGCAAAAAGTATAAAAAACAAACTCTTACGTTGACAGATACATGTTTACCAAAGGCATATGGTCTGCCAAAGATACATAAAAAAGACCAACCTCTAAGACCTATCATTTCAACTATAGGCTCGCCAACGTATTTTTTGTCAAACAGTTTATTTAAAATATTACAAAGTAGCATTGACAAGCCAAAATCGTATATAAAAAATAGTTATGATTTTTTAGAAAAAATAGAAAATGTAAACGTTCCAAAAGACCACTGTATAATTAGCCTAGATGTCAAATCATTATATACAAACATTGACAAGACGTTAGTAATGCGGAGCATTGAAAGAAGATACGCACAGATAGCAAGAAAATCGGATATCCCACTTGACGAAATTTTAAATGCGTGCGAAGTGCTTATGGAGAGTACATATTTCCAATTCAATGAGAAATTTTATAAACAACTTTTTGGCACACCTATGGGTTCTCGAATCTCGGGATTATTTGCTGACATAGTCATGGATGATCTCGAGACTGAATGTATTTCAAAGTTATCATATAAACCTACCTTCTTTTTTCGATATGTAGATGACATAATTACATGTATTCCAAAAAGTAAAATACAGGACACACTGGAAATTTTTAATTCTTATAATAGTAGATTACAATTTACTCATGAATTGGAGTTGGACAATTCCATAAGTTTCTTAGATGTTTTGTTGATAAACAAAGCAGGAAGGACAAAAACAGATTGGTAAACAAAACCAACTTTCTCAGGTAGATTTTTACATTTTTTATCCGAACATCCGAACAGTCAAAAAATCGCCATGATGTACAATCTGATAGATAGAGCAGTAAAATTGTCTGACAAATGTTTTCATAAGAAGAACATAATTATTGTAAAAGAACTCCTGTTTGACAATGGTTATCCGACTGACTTTGTAAACAAATTTGTGAAGAAACGTTTGTCTACAATAAAAACTAGTAGACAACCGGAGCAAAGAATGAGTAACAATACCTATAAAAATTGTGTTAGTTTACCCTGTGTTAGCGACTTCTATGAACATGTACAGTATGCATTAAAGCGAAAAAACATTGTAACTGTCCCAAAGATACACAGTCAAATGTGTAATATCATTGAAAAAGGGAAGGACAAAACTGAACGACATCTCGAAAAAAATGTAGTATATAAGCTAAAATGTAATAATTGTACCGCTACGTACGTGGGCCAGACAAAAAGAAGTGTATGTACACGCATTGAGGAGCACAAAAAATCCAAAGATAGTGTCATTTCTGAGCCCATAAACAAACAAAATCATAGTTTCAATTTTGAAAAATTCAGTATTAAAGATAGAGAGAAAAATCTGAATAAACGATTGATCTCAGAAATGATGCACATCCACATGCAAGAAAACGGAATAAATAAGAGAGAAGTTACACAGAAATTAAATAGCGTGTACACACACTTAATATACCAGCTCAAAAATTAACGAACACAATATGTATACATCATAGGTAGAAGGTGAATATGTGACGTCACTTGTAAACAGAGCGCGCGAAAGACTGCGAACTTTTCGCAGTATATAAGCGAGGATTATCGACTACTTCCTCATTTCCGAGACAGTAGCTGAAAAATAAACATTGTTGCGTCATTTTTCGGTTTCTCGATACTTATTCTAGAATGTTTTTTTTGGGATTTCATATTAATATTTCTATTCTATGAAATATTTTAATAATATTGTAATAAAGTTGCGAAATTTTTGTCGCAAGGGTATTTTAATTTTGGCTGATGTGAAGAGCTTTACCCCTAATTACATTGTGGTAGACTTGCATAATGTTTATAGAATCATAATATATAGTTGAACTATAATATATAGCTGAATTTCTTTTCGATTTTGCCAGAATAATTTCTATCTTATGTAATATATTAATAAGAATTATTAGAATAAGCCGAATAAGTAAGTTGCCTATTCTACCACGGTAATGACTGAAATTCTTGCAATTGGATAAAATGAACGCTTCTCTTTTTCTTGTAAAGTAAATTATGTATAATTATTTCTCTGCCCACCCCTGTACATATTAATGCCTAATATTAATGCCCTGTACATATTAATACATATCGATTCTCTGGTAAGGCGAAGTAGCAATTGCATGATTGCACGAGTGCAGCGGCCTAAGACGCTTTTAATGCAAAAATAATAGCTATTACTCCACGAGGAGTATCGACACAGGATCAGGACAGTCCGCGCCATTCGGCACTTATCAAATGTTAGCAGAATATGACAGAAAATTTTTAAAATTAGCCTATGTGTAGAATTTTCGCCCTAATTATAATCGCTAGTAGGCTTGCAAACAGGATAATTACAATAATGATATATAGCTAAATTATACTGTTTGGATTTCATAGAAGATCTTCTTTCTCTATGGAATAATGCAATAATATTTGAATAAGATTGCAAAGTGTTATTAGAAGACTTTGAAGTTGCTTTAGGCGAAAAATCTTACCCTCAATTAAATTGTTGTAATTTTGTAGTATGTTTCCAGAACCTTATCAGTATCATAACGTATTTTGTATATTTCTTTAATTGGTTTTCAGAGATTAATAGGTCATACGATATGGTATTAATGTCTGTATAATCTTTATGGTAATAATGTGTTAATACTTTATTAATATTGTTATATTTTTCGGAAGGGGAGGAAGATAACGAGTGTGGTCTAAAAAGGTTTAACCGGCTAGTGGTTTCGTTACAGAAACACACGAGTCAGCTGGTCGTAGCCTGATTCAAGCGCCGTACGACTGTTAATCGTCGAGGATCACATAATGCCGCGAGACCCGAAATCTCCAGAGATCTTGGCGAGAGACACTCAAGATGGTGCGTGCATAATACATAAACGCCTAGTCTCACGTAATACAGATGCATCATCTATGATTTCGTCTGAGTCGGGAGACAAATGTTTAATATGATCGTATTTGCTTATGCGTTCTCTATCGCGGTAGGATTTTCGACGTAAAAGTGCGTCGTACAGCCGCAAAGACGTTGGAGAGAACGACAGGACATCGTCGTGTGCGGTTGACGATCATCGGTAGCTGTACCGGAATCCGCGTGGGCAGAATAATATCGAAAGATGGCTGTGCTGTTGGCATCCCGTTGACAATAGGCTTTGTGGTCTGTTGTAAGCATTTCTTTCGCTATCGTCGATAGCGAAGTTGCCGATATTTTTTAGACCACCCCAGCTCACCGGAGGGCATACGCACTTCACACTACCGCAACGCTCAGGAAGGGCATTCGAAGTATACAATTAATGTGGCTCACAGTCCCTTAATCCGATCCGAGGACTAGGTGAACCGGATCGTTTTGAAAGACCTCGAGATCTAGTAGAGACAGTCGCCCCAAACTAGGAGCCCAAGAGGCGTTTGGGATGGTTCAGCCGGTCATATAAAGTAACTACGAGCAGGCGTTTGCCACATATTTCTCTGGGGATCACGAGCCTTAGAGAAAGAGAGAGAGAGAGACCCACTGCTAACTTGATTTCCTAGTCGTTCCGCGATAACTCTTCGTATTATAAATCGGTGCTGCGCGTAGTAGCGCGTTCAGGTAAGATTGCCTAATATTTCTAGAACCATGATATTTCTGGAACCTGTTTCTTCTCGGTTTCAGAAAATAATATAGTAAACTGTTATGAGAATGTTAATAAAGTATTTGAAAATTGTCTTCTACTGAAAAGCTTCTCCCTACTGTATTGTAGTAAAATTGTAGTAATCATAATATTTTTCGAAATTTTGCTTTTCTCTTTTTCAGAAGACAAATAATATTGCGATAAGAATTCTATATATTATAAGAAGTTTAATTAACTATTTGAAAAGTGTTCGCTGCGATCTTTATTATGTTATTGTATAATTTTATAGTATATATTATTTTCTGGAATCTTTTTTCAATCATCATAGAAAATTACTTACGGAAAATATACTATAATACAATTTTTGTTGTATATATTTATATATAATATTAATATTATAATATATTTTATATATCAGAAAAATGGTTCCCTAAATAGTATTACAGTAGTATTGTGAGATATTGTTGAAATGATTAGCAATATTACCAGAATGTAGTGCATGACCAGCAGTTTCGGACCGGCCAACTTTTCAAGATGCCGGCAATGTTGCGGTAGCATTTTGCAATACTCCTGCAATATTACTGTAAATATTGCCTTCGGATGAAATTTCTCTGCAAAACTCAAAAAAAAATTCCAGAATATATTAATATTTTTGGAGGGTTATGTAACCTTACCACAATATTACTAGAATGTAGCGCGTGGCCAGCAGTTTCGGACCGGCCAATTTTTCAATATTCCGGCAATGTTGCGGTAGCATTTTGCAATACTCCTGCAATATTACTGTAATATTGCCTTCGGATGAAATTTTTCTGCAAAACTCAAAAAAAAAATTCCAGAATATATTAATATTCTTGGAGGGTTATGTAACCTTACCACAATATTACTAGAATGTAGCGCGTGGCCAGCAGTTTCGGACCGGCCAACTTTTCAATATTCCGACAATGTTGCGGTAGCATTTTGCAATACTCCTGCAATATTACTGTAGTATTACAAAAAACCGATATTTTTTATTAAAAAAAAAAAATTATAATATATTAATGTTCTGGGAATGTTGAATAAGCTTACGACAATATTACTATAACATTACTTTCCACGGATGGGTACGGAATATCGATCGAATCGACGTAATGTTAAAACGGACATTTCCCTTCGCAGCAATGTTGCCTGACCGTGACCTGCTGGTTACGTAACCTTCCCACAACATAACTTATTCTACTTTATTTACCAAAGCAACATTCCAGCAATATTCCCAGAGTGTTGGGTGCTATATGGGGATATGCTATGACCATTAATAAATCACAAGGTCAAATATTTAACAAAGTTGGAGTATACTTACCCAATTCAGTTTTCAGCCATGGACAATTATACGTTGCACTTTCAAGGGTTACGTCAAAATCTGATTTAAAAATTGTACTAACTAATAGTGCATCATTCATAAATGAGCATGAAAAAGATGACTAAAAACATAGTGTATCAAGAAATTTTACTTTAAAACATTTATCAAACAAATATGCCTGTAATGCATATCATCGGCTGCAAATAAATATGTGCTGTGATTGCATATCATCGGCAGCAAATAAATATGCGCTGTGATTGCATATCATCGGCAGCAAATTAATATGCGCTGTGATTGCATATAAGACAGGGTTCGACAGAAGGAAAGCTGTCTACTATTATTTTTTAATATTTTAAATTCTAATTTTCACTTTGTGTACTGACTTTTCCTTCAATATTTTTTTGTCTTACTGAAGAGTCCATTTAAAAAACCTGGGACGAAACACAAAACAACTAACATACAGAAACATTCTGATTATATATGACCGGAAATCATCCTCAAGTACACTCTCTAAGTACCCTGGTGAAAAGATTGACGTGATTTTTTGATTTACTTAAACTACATCATTTTTTTTACTTGCATTTATTATGTATTATTTAACGTAAAATTGTGATGTCTTGATTTCCAATGATTTTACGTGATTTTATAACATACAAATATTTTTAATAATACCATGTGATAAACAGTTGATAAACATCTCAAAATCACGTCAATATTTTCAACAGGATACACATTAATATTTCCTTAAAAAACTAAAAATTTCCTGGATACGGTGTCCAACTGTCAGGGTGGCCTCCAGGATGACGGGAAATCATCCTCGAGTACACCCGCTGAGTACACATTAATATTTCCTCAAAAAACTAAAAATTCCCTGGAGACGATGTCCAGGTATCAGGGTGACCTCCAGGTTGACGAACAATCATCCTCGAGTACACTTTCTAAGTACACATTAATATTTCCTCAAAAAACTAAAAAATTCCTGGAGACGATGTCCAGGTGTCAGGGTGACCCTCAGGATGACGGGAAATCATCCTCGAGTACACTCTCTAAGTACACATTCATATTTCCATAAAAAACTAAAAATTCCCTGGAGACGATGTCCAGGTGTCAGGGTGACCCCCAGGATGACGAAAAATCATCCTCGAGATGGTGCACTAGGTGTACATAAATTTATGTGGGTGCAGATAAAGCGTTATCCTTAAAAAAAGGATTAAGTAATTGTTAAAGAAGAGGTCACACGGGACACGAGACACGGGATACGGGACACGGCACACGGTCGCCGCTTAATATAATATAAGATTTGAAATAATTGTTTAAGCGTATATTTTAAAGGTATGTGCATCATCGTAACACTTTTATCCTGTAAAGAAAGCTTTTTTCCGTTTATTGTAGAAGATTGTTTTATAGCAATACTGCATACGTCTGGTTCTTTATACAATCCTATTTTTGAATAACAACGCATTCTCTTTTCCTCATTATTGATTTCCGAAAATGGATTTTTCCATTTTTGAAAAATATTTTTTATTTCTCGGTTAACTTGATCATCAACAGCATTAAATAAACTAGTGCATAGTTCGTTATATAAAAATGGATTATAAACATTTTCTATAAAATTTTGTATGTTTTCAATAATAAACTGTACATCACTTCGCGAAATTCTTAAATTACTATATAATTCACAGGTAACTTTCAAAGTTTCCTGAAAAATATCCATACTTATTTCAATAGAACAAAAAACTAGAACAATTTCAAAAAATTTGAATCAACAATATTCACAAAAATTTAAACTAAAAAAATTTTTGAACCAAACAAATTTTGTAATGCCTTAAGTTAATTAAATATTCTGCAATTCAATGATAAATTCTTGAATAGGGCGCGAAGCTAGTGTTCTTCTTTCTTTTTCTAAATTAAAAATGTGTTTTTGAAAGAAGGCCCACAAATGTGCACACATATAAGGGTAGTCAAGTTTTAAAACTATAAGCAATTTAAAAAGAAAATCTATCGGATCGATACAATTTTCAAAATGGTAATGCTGTTCATCCACAATAACATGACAACATTGTATAGCTTGCAAAGGACCACAAAATATTGCGTACGGTAATTTTAGCAAATAATCGTGTTCTGAAGTAGATTGTTGCTCAGTAGATGCATTGAAATTCTCGTGATTCTAAAAGGCCATATGAGGAAATTACATTTGTGAAAAAATGAAAATATTACATATTTTATACCTTATTTTGCTGAATAAATGTTGCACGGTGTTGTTGAATAGATTCGTCAAAATTCTCGTGATCCTAAAAGAATAATATAAGGAAATTGCATTTTGTAAAATAATAAGAATATTATAACATATTTTTACTTTAATGTGTTGAACGAAAAATTTCGCAGCGTCTTCTCTAGTTAGAACATTTAACAATTTTTCTGGTCTCTTAAAACTATATTTCAATACTAAAGGCAGTAATAAAAATGCTAGCGCATTTTTGTGTTCTAAAATGAAATTATTTAGATGTCAGTAGTTAATATATTCTATATATAATAATATTTTCTAAGCTTTTCATGATATAATTCATTCTTATGTTGATTGTGCAAAGTTATATTAGCATCTATAATTTCTTGCAAATTTTTAGAATTCGAAATATTTTCTTTAACAGCAAGGGATTTTTTGTTTGATTTTTTAGGTTCTTTCTTAGCCAGAGTTTGGGCTAAGATGATTATTTTGTTGGCTAATATAGGCCATTTTAATTTTAGTAGGTTTGATGATCTGTTTTCATCAGTGGATTGTTGATCATATAAAGTTTCGAAATCCAAACAAATCTAAATTAATGTACTCATTAACAAATTTATGTAAAAATTATAAATAGATTTGTATATTAATAAAGAACTAACCAATTCGGATCCTAGTAGAGTACGTAAAACTCCATATGAATGTAATAGTGATAAGCCACTTTTGTTTGAAAAAGTAGTTTTAAACCGATATGTTCTACTACGATTCCACGCTGCAATAATATTTTGCTTTTCACCCGGTTCAAGAATATCTGTGGTTTTATCCAAAATAGATAAGTCCACTTCTACAATATCTGGTTTTGATAAATAAAACGAACAATATTTATAGACGTACTTTTAATGAATTTTAATAACTTTTTTTTTATTTTACCTTGGCTATTAGACTTGCTTATTCTCGGAGTTTTCAGTACTTTTATGATAGTACTTTTTCGTACGTAATCTTTTAAACGGCTATTTGAATTAACTAAAAGTCCTTGAGCATTTTTCCTTTCAATAACTTTCTTCCCACTAAGTGTTCGCGTTGTCGAGCGAGGTGGCTCAAAATATATTTGAGTTGTTTCGGTTGGAAATATTTCTGTTATCGAAACAGCTAACTGTAGATATTTTAGATTACTAATGCTGAAAAGAATGTGAGGTTTTAAAACCAATTAAAAGAACATATAATTATTTGTTAATTCGAAGTAAGACTTTATAATAAATATTCTTATTATGTTAAAGTGTCTTACACCAAGGGAGCCATTGAATCTAACGATTGGACTAACTCATGTTCAATAATCATGTCACTGATACTTTTTCTAAAAAATGCTATCTGTCGATCAATGCTGTATCTAAATAGCGCTAATCTGCCCATCAGATTACTCTCTGCATTTAAAACTTTAAACTGCACTTTATTTTTTTTTAACTTAAATATTAACATATATTATTATCAAACACAATTTATTTATAACATGTAAATTATCTGTTACATGATAAATATTTACTTTGTGTATAAAAATGTTCGTAGTCCTTGTTTATGAACTTTTGTAAAGCATCTTGATTTACACATTTTTCTAATCGATGTGGCTGTTCATCATAAATGTCATTATCGTTAACTAAATTATTGTCTATTTGTAAATCTGGTGTACTGCTATGATTGTTAGCATTTAAACTAGAATTATTAGAAATATCTTGTAATGGCAATCTGTGCGTAATACTTTCATTTTTAACGGAACTTAATTCCGGAAATTTTGTAAACATTTTGTACAAACTTATGAATCTACTTTTTAATTCACAAGCTGCTGGTATAATATTGTCAATATCATTTTCATTTAGCGTCAAAAACTTCTCTTTACTAACTGCAGCCACTACATGAAAACGTTTAAAAATTATATTAATAATAGTTAATATGAACTCAACTCAATAAGTCAATAAGATCTGAACTTTTTACGACATCTTGAAAAACACGAGTACATCGAAAAACGCGAGAGAAATATACATCGTCAAACCTAACCTGTTCAATTAATTTAAAATACAATAAACATCGCTTATCTACGAAGATGTACAGCAGATCATCCATCTTCCATTTCTCCAATACCTCCTCGACAAACTTATCACACATAATTAAATAAAATCTTCGCACTGCACATGTAATCTGTATTGATTCTGCCGAACGATGTACCTATGCACTGAAAAACCCGTGCGTCGCAGGATTTGATGAAGTGCCAGGCAGCAATACATGCTGTGACACGCACGCCACCGCGTGGCGCCGAGCAGCGTGTTTTGATGCTCAATTTACACAAGGCGCGACGTTGCCGGGCAGCGCCGCCGACCCTGCCAAATCTTTTCCGTGTACTGGTAACCTGGCAAGTGAAGTTCTACCGGAAGTTTATTGATAATTTTGTTCACTAAACCTCGACCTCGCGGTGGCGCATATATGATCATCCCTCTACGAAGGTTTTCGATAAACTGCTGATGATGGTATATAAGCGGCCTATTTATACCTAAATGGTCAGTTGCATTTAAGCATACAAAGTATGAATTTCACGGAACAGCCTGTCAAACTCCCCGTGCCTAACTTCGATTCGATCGTTGAGCGAGATAAGAGAGTGAAACGACACGGCGAATTGCTACCAGATAGCATACGAGCAGTATTTTGTGGCCCATCGAATTGCGTCAAAACAAACAGCTTACTCGCACTTATAACGCATCCGAACGGTGTCAGGTTTGAAAATGTATACGTATACTCGAAATCGCTCAATCAACCGAAATATAAATTCTTGAAGCAATTACTGGAGCCGCTCAAGGGTATAAAATATTTTCCATTCAGCGAGCATGAAGAAGTTGTGGCCCCTGACAACGCACTTCCGAATTCTATAATGATATTCGACGATATAGCATGCGAAAAACAGAACAACGTGAGAGCGTACTTGTGCATGGGTAGACACAAAAAGGTTGACTGCTTTTATCTTTGTCAATCGTACGCGCAAGTCCCCAAACATCTTGTAAGAGACAATGTCAATTTGTTGGTAGTGTTCCGACAGGACGATGTGAATTTGAAACACTTGTACGACGATCACGTAAATTCTGATATGACGTATACGCAATTTAAGAATTTATGCTCCGAATGTTGGTCGGACGAAAATCATGGATTTTTAATGATAGACAAAGATAGTCCAATCAACGCAGGCAGATATAGAAAGGGATTTGATCAGTTTGTTATAAATGTGACACGCACTTAACGTTGTCGCTTAGTTCACTTTCGTATGCGAAAGTATCAACATGTCAGAATTGCAGCGAGAGAAGAACATACTTCAGCAACTAGTCAAAGCTCGAAATGTTGTCAAACGAGAGTACGATTTATTGAAATTTGGAAAAGACGAATTTGAAAAAGCTGTAGGAGAAACTTTTAAACCAATCGTTGATCCTCTTCAAAAGCTAGTCGAATCTGAAGATAAAATATCAACTGTTGCAACAAAAGTAGATGACATACATCAAAATCTTGTACCCTTGAAAGTAAAAAAGTTAAAACTCAAAAGAAAAACAAAAATATTTCCAAAACCGACGACTCTATCCAATTCGACTCTGATGATGAATCTAATTGGGCAAATTCCACTGTACTTCCTCAAAAAAAAAATTGATACAGATTATGAAACAGCTGATAGTGACGATGATATATCAATTAAAAGGTCGACCGATTCTCGTTTATCTCTGCTTGGTTAAAAAAATCAAGACAATTTGGACAAAATTTACGGATTGCGCAAGGAGAAGCAAAACTATATGACTGGAAATTCAAAAGTCGAGATCGAAGATAACAACATTATTGTGAAAAACATCAAGTATCCGAAAACTGAAGGCTTGCTCGAATTACTACTCTATAAAAATCCAAATAGAAATGTTGTGAGTTCCGATGATTTGGAAAATTATCGCAAAATCTTAGAAGTAACAAGCGCGCACAAAAAGAAGTATGATCCAACTGGAGCTATTAGATCTCATAATAATAAAAAATATACCGACTACATTGCTCGTCTCTTTCCAACGAGTAAGAAAGGTGGTGGTGCGCTGTCTAAATACAAAATTGCTAGAATGAATACGCGCATGGATTACGTTTACTGGGATGAGCCAAACGAGTTAGTCGATCGATTACGTCTACTCGTTGCCGAACAATCAGCTGGTAATTCTAGTCACCTAAACGAGATTCACTTGATCATCGAAGAACTCCGCGAAGGAGGTTATATTTATTGAAGATTATGTTAAAAGAACGTCATTATTACAATGAGTGTCGACATGTTCGGACGTAATTTAAAGAAGAGCGAAGGACGTCGCGGCCCTCCTGGATTTGGTTTCAAGATCACCTCCGATGGTCAATACGACTTACATAACAAGAAACTTTGCAACGTAGCAGCTCCCAGTCAACTAGACGAGGCAGTAAATTTGAAAACTCTTCGAGCTGAGATTCAAAAAGTTTTAGAGCTTACATCTAGATTGGAAAAAGAATTGAGCATTTTGGATTCTCGTGTGGAAGCGCATAGAGATGAGCTTGATTTAAAATTGTTGAATCAACAAGCAGATATTCGAACTACAAAAGAAGTAGTAGGACAAATTGGTAGCAACATTCATTCTGCAGATGTGTAGCATGTCGCATAAACAAGTTGTAGAGGAGCTCCACAAACCAGCTCGGCGTAATTATCCACATCGCAAGTTCGATATACGAGGACTCGATGAAACTTGGCAAGCTGATCTAGTGGAAATGTTACCGTATTCCAGGCAAAACAAAGGCTATAATTATTTGCTCACTGTAATAGACATATTTTCAAAGTATGCTTGGGCAGTCCTGGTAAAGTAGAAAACAGGAAAAGAAGTTGCTGCTGCGCTGATATCTGTGTTCAGCAAGCAAGGTCGAGTTCCGAAAAATCTGCAGACGGATAGGGGCAAAAAATTCTATAATTCTGATTTCAAAGCTCTAATGCAAAAAAATAAGATCAATCCATACTCGACGTACAGCAAAATGAAAGCCTCCATTTGTGAACGTTTCAACCGCACTCTAAAATCTGGTATGTGGAAAAAATTTAGTTTACGCGGCAACTACAAATGGCTGGACATTTTACCTGAACTGTTAACGACCTACAATGGACGCAAACATCGAACAATCGCTATGAAACCCAAGGATGTATCGCATGCCAACGAAGCTATAGTATTGAAACGCTTCGCTCACATACTAACAACTGCGAAACCAAAGTTTAGAGTTGGTGACAAAGTACGAGTGAGCAATGCTAAACAAATTTTCGAAAAAGCTTATGCACCGAACTGGTCAACTCAAATTTTTACAATTATAAGAGTTGTATCTACCAGTCCAACAACGTATCATCTCAAGGATTATCAAGATCAGCCTATCTCTGGATGTTTCTATGAGCAAGAAATAACAAAAGCTAAATATCCCGATGTATATCTAGTAGAGAAAGTATTAAAAAGGGAAGGAAATAAATCGTTTGTAAAATGGCTTGGTTTTGATAGTACTCACAACACCTGGATTAATAAAAAAAATATTGTATAATTCGGATATGTAATATTTTGAAATAAATAAATCATTTTGTTAAATTTGAGCTGGCTTATTATTATTATCTAATATTTACAATCGACTAAAAATACACTTATTTTTGCTTAAGCTAGATATAACACGCACTTAACTAGATATAACACGCACTTACATGATACATAATTCCTAAGTCGAAAACTGTATAATGCCATCGCCTTGATATTTCACGAACAGTTCGAGCTTGTTCGCCTAGTTTTGCATGCTCTCGAAGAATGGTTCATTCTTGAGGAAGGTGTCGCAGATCCGCTTCGGGAGGAAAATTTGGAGCTCTCTGTCCAGCTCAGCCACGACCTTCACTCCATACTTAGTTTTCATTTGCTTCAAGGCCGTCACCATGTAGTTTCAATTCTTTTCGAGCTCCACCAGCTTCTTTGTGGGAAGGAACTCTCCCTTAGCAGCGATACGGTTGAGATTTTCTATATCCATCTGTAACAATAACAAGAAAAAAAAATGTTAATCATTTTTGTTTATTAAAAAAAAAGATATAAGTATATATCTCTCCCTCTTTATGCAACTTACCTTAGAGAGAGGAAGCAGTTTCTTCAAATAAAAGTCTTCTTTTTCTTAGCCGGCGCCGACGACGATGATTTTTCACTCGAGGTAAGTCTTGCTCCGAGCTCTTCCGTAGACTGTAAGAGCTCTGGGCTCTAGGAGTCCTACTCATATAGCTCGATCGCCACCAGGTCGACAAGTTCCCCTTCTGCAATCGGCGGCGACGGCGGCTCGACGGTGACTGCCATTGGCTGATCATCAGTAATTGGCGGCGGCGGTGGCAGCTCGATCATTAGCGACGGCAGCTCGATCATTGGCGGCGGCTCGACTGCTGCCATTGGTTGTGGGTCATCTACGATGATGCTGTAATGGCTCCACGGCATGGTATCCATAGTTCCGGCCTGAAGAAAGCGCTTATCATCTAGAGCACTCAAAGCTATCTTCACCTCTTTTTCTGTGAAGAGCTGGTGCTTTCTTGATCTGATGTTTCGCTGTTCTCGAGTCATAATTGCGTTCTCTTGCAGGCACTTGATGTCATCATCAAATTGGATGGTAGCCTTGACAACCGAACTCTTTACACCCTTGGCTTTTTTGATAGGTTTCTGATTCTGGACTCTCATGCTGTAGAGTTTGTTTCGAAGTCCAACAAATTCGAGCAAAATTTCACCGCAGCACTCACCCTTCATCAGACCGACTACCTTATTGTTAGCACGAGGGATGTTGAAAGCGTTGTTCTCCGGATAATCTGAAGTGTCGAACTCGTGTAAATCTTGATTGATCATCTCGTAGACGTTCAGATTTTTGAGCTCGTACACTAAACTGTCTGTATCCGTGTACAGAAGTTTGCACTTATCGCCGGCATGATTCAACATGTAGTCACAATGAAAGCGATATATTAGAGTCTTGGACAAGTCCAAAATGCTTAATCCAATGTATATCGGCTTCTTAATGCAGACTTCTGAACGGAACAACTGCACTATCACAAGATTTTCATCAAAGACTGTGCAGTTGTGAAATGTTGGCTTGACGATATGAGCTTCAGCACCGTACCGTCCTTCCCACTTGGTCAGCAACTTGATCTCGACGTGCTTCCTCTCGTTCTCCATAGTTTTGCCGCATACAGCGTTATTGAAGAGTTTGAAAAGCATCTTTTCAAACTCGTTTTAGCCATCTTCCTCATGTGACTATTCAGGTCGATGTACGGCTTCAACCATTTACTGTGCTCAAACTGTACGGCTCGGTGGATCTTCTTGAGCCGTAGTCCAGGCGCTAGAACTTGTTTCAGAGCAGTGTAGCGAATGACATAGTTCTTCTTATCGTAGAGAGTCGTCATTAATTTTTTCTGCTTCGAGCCTGGTGGACTGAGGTGCTCGGAACAGAAAGGCATATCTCGACGAGCGCCGTGAAGCGTGATTGGATACTCGAGATCGACGTCTAGAATGTAGACTTTCGGATCATCGTCGGGAACGTTGAAAAAATCTGGCCTCTCGAGATCAGTTACCCATTTGAATTTGCCGCTAGGTAATGCCTTAGTCATAGCCCAGCCGTACAAATTATTGGCATCGAAGTAGATGAGGTACTTGTCATCTGCACTGGCATCGTAACCTTCCTTCATATAAGGATTATTGGCTTTCGCGTATCGATTACAGCACTGACTGATCCCTCCTCGTATACCGCTCTCGATAAACATGAGCATGTCGATGTCTGTCAAGAGATCCAATCGAATCTTATACAAAAAAAATATACATAAGTATTTGCGTATTGGTGTAATTTACATTTACAATAGTTATATTTACCTGTGTATATTTCAGCATGGCATCCCATGACAGACCTGGCGTTATATAATAGTGAGCTGGATCCAGCCCATACGCCTGCAGGCAATTACTTCGAAAGTTCTCAAAGACTTCAGCCAAAAGTACGACATCAGTCTTCAGATATAAATCAGAGTATTGACCCAAGTTTTGTATACTGAATTCTTGCCACACTTGCTTGACGTGCTCGTAGTCCTTGTCGCTGATGTGCGCATCGTACAGACTACTGAAAAAATCCTCCTTTGTCGGAAGATTCAACTCGTTGAGTTTAGCGAGCGATGAAACGTAGCCGTACGGAAAGACGCCTTTCCTTTTCAACAGATTAATCTGCTCGAGAGTATATCCATCTTCGCGAAAGACTCGCTCCAACGTGTCAAGTTCGGTCAAATATAACGATAACTTGTCCAGAGACGAGGGCATGAATCGGAACGAGTCGATGAAGCGTAGATTGATGTCTGTACCTTCGACAAACTTTGTGAAAAGTATGTACCTTTTTTTAGTTTGAGGTAGCAAAGAAACTCGTCCAGGGAAGCACGTTGCAAGCTCTTTGATAAACAGGTGCGCGTCGTATCCACTAAGATTGTGAAATACTACTGGGATCGTTCTAGAGTCTTGAAAGTTCAGATTACATGAGTTGTGAGCAGCACCTCGATATCTGAAAATAGATTCAGTATAAGTCTCAGTATATGAACATTATAAATATGAGAGAGAGAAAGAGAGAGAAATATATACCTTCCTGTGAGATGGCAATGATCTCGAGTTTTTATAACTTTGTTTGTGAAAAATACATCACAAATGTGACATTTATAAGCTCTTGTAAATGCAGTTTTTTGTTCATCTGTTAAATCTTGCATTGGCACAGGATTTTTATATAAATCTTCTAATTATAATGTAACGTCCTACGACGTTATTTCTTTAATCCTCTTTTTACTATTTTAGCGGAATGTTAATCGGATGAATACACGATGATTTTTAAACACTAGCATTACAAAATTTCAAATTACAACATTGATTATGTCAATTTCATGAGTTTCGTGAATTGTCACACTTTCAAAAGTAAGAAATCAGCTGACGCTGAGCTTGCGAAACGCAGACTAAGCGTTATACTTTTGGAAGAACCGCAATATTGTATGTAGGATTTCGAGATGTTTAATAATTAATATTCAATAATGTTGTAAATTTGTAAATTAAGTTTAGTGCTTAAAAGAGACGCAATACCCTCAATTAGGCAGTCAAGATTTTGTATCGACTCCGTCCACGCCGGCCCGAAAATTGGCGGAGTTTTGATTGTTTAAAATTCATTGTTGTAAATTATTACGATTCTCATACTTTTAATTTGTGTTACTATTTTAAAGTTCTTTTTAGAAAATAAATATAGTAAATAATAGTATAATTTTATTGTGTGGGATAATTTAATTGTGAATCCTAAAAGCCTGTACGTTAAAATCTAAAGGAAATTGTTTAAATCATTGGGTTGTTTTGAAGACAACGATATTACAAAAACATTAACTGGACCTTCAACAATTCTTCTTGAATAACAAAGGACTATCCAACGTCATAAATTCAAATAAGGTAAATTCTGATTATATTCTCGTAGGAAATACATTTACTTGAGAGATCTAGGTGCTTCTAAGCGCGAGACTTTTATCGCTATAAATAATCCTGACTATGGGCATTAAGTTGAGGTAGTCAGGACTTAACAGTAAAGCCAAAGCGTGGAGACTCTCAACGAACCATTTCGCAGGAGTATCTTCATCAATAACTTGTCTATAAGACTTTGAAACGCTCCCGCCTCTGCGCAACGGAGAATAAAAAAGAGGCGAGAGATATAAAAGAAAATTTATTTAAATTATTTATATTTTATATGGTCCGGGATACCGGGCGAATAGTTTATCGTAGGTCGCAGATAGATTAAAATTAAATTACATTAATAAGTTACTTATATGTACAATGACATATTGCATTGTACACATTCAGCAACAAACGATATACGTGACGTAATGCACGTTGCTTCTCTACTCATAAAACGACGCAATGCGTTTTTGAGTAAATGAAGACTTTAGCTTTAGTCGGCTACTTGATCCTAATGTACTGAAGATTGTACTTTAGCAAGACGCAATGCCTGGTAAAAAACAACCGAGCTGAAAAACAAAATTTATTTTTTGGTTTTCAATCCCTTTCCACCAGAGATCACACACTGGATCTCGAGGTATTCAGGAAGCAAAAAGCGTGAGCGCTTAAGGGGTTATGACAGTGTTAAAACCTGAAAAAAAAGAAAAATTGTTAGTGTTGTAAAAAATTAATAGATATATAGGTGCTCTAAAAACTATATTTTTGCTTTCAAATACAAGTATTATACATCACTTTTATGCATAAATAATATGCATAAAGTGAGTGTAACATTTAAAAACAATTAAAGGTATTTGCTTACCAAAAATCATGATTTTCATAACTTTTATTTACTTGCCGCATGTTTCTGATGGAACCGTACCATCAATCCTGTTGAATCAAAGTGCCAAATCTTCATTATGAGTCTGGTCTCAGACTAAGTGAAACAGATTCCTGAAAAACACAAAATTAATATAATTAATTAAACATATATTGACAATGTTAATAATTATAGTGAATGTTACATTGAACTTATTTTTGCCAATTCTGCTCCACTCAGTTTAACTCATTAGGAAGGTTTTCCACTTTGGTTCATCCGGATTGATGTTACGGTTCCTTCAGAAAGCTGCGGCAAGTACATCAAAAGCATGAAAAAACTAAATTTGAGTAAAAGGCATTTAAAGTTTATAATGTAAATCATACAAATGAACTCAGCTATACTTACAGAAAATATCTGGCATACCTTGATTTGCTTTTGGTACTCAAATATACATACAATAAAGTATATTTGATGGTACGCGCTTGTCATGCTGTATGATAATAGCATTTAGAAGCTGAAAATAAAATAAAAATTATCGTTAGCTATTCATAATAAAGTTATGTTTATAAATTACAATTACATACAATACTTACCATTATTAAATACACTTCAAGTTCTTAAAAAGTATGCAAAATAATACTTCAGGCAGTCAATATAAGCTCCCATTTTGCTGGCTTGCACCCGTATACCTAAAAGCAAAAAATAAACCAACAAAGAAAAAGCTCATTATGAACACTGTTATTACTAATTAGTTTCCAATACTTATCTGAATAATTTTTCTACTCTGCAGAAGCTCTTGCACTTCTGCAACACCACTAAGGTTATAATCATTGTTACAGCAGCTAGCAGAAAGCAGACTAACTGCACTGATCTAGTGTCTTGGATGAAAAACAGACGCTGTGAGGCACAACCTATTCGAGTGGCAAATTCAAATTTGTTGAATGCCTTTACTTTAACACATTGAGTTTAGTAACATAAAATCACACATAGAAAAATTAATTTTACAGATTTTATTTATTTTACGGAAATAAATTAATAACTCTTGAGAAAAAAACGGTTTGTAAAACGGTTTCTAAGTCATATTTTCAGTAAGATTTCTCTTGAAATTACTCTGTAGAAAGTGGGTTGGGTTAGAACAATCCTTTCCACAAGTTTGGCCTAATTAAAATATTTAAAAATCACGATTTTTCAAAAATTTACTTGAAACAGATTTGTTAGTTTTTTGTTAATATCTTCGAGGAAAATTTTTTTAACCAAAAACGGCTTTCAGGACCATATTCTACAGACTATTAACTATGAAAAAAGTGAATAAAAAAAATGGGTATTTTCAAAATTTTAACACTGTCATAACCCCTTAACATAAACGCCATGCTATGTGTTTGCATCTCACTATAATTTATTTAATTTAAATACTATTATTATTATTATCATAGGAATCGCCTTTTCCCTCTTAGACCACGTATTGAGTCTAAGGGTAATCCGGCGCATAAGTAAGGATATGCAAGCGCTCAGTCTGACGTAGTGCAGAACTTTTGCATCTCGCCATGTGAAGGGACTCAGAAAAAACCTGAAAATTTTTTTTATATAACTTTGTTTTTTATTGAAAAAATAATAAAATCTTAGTTGCATACAAGGCAGAAAACTTCGCTGTTATATCGCCTTTAAATCGGATTCCCATGTGAGAGACGCAATGCTCCGCATCTAGGGCTCTCCGGAGCGCCAGCGCTTTTCTGTATGCTTCCGCTAGCCAGGAGACTTAATGCTCCTTCTAGCTCCAGCTTCAGAGAAAGAATGAGCTCTTCCCGGAATGACGCGCCCTTTTATACAGGTGAGCGGAACTGCTCCGACGCTGAAGCAGTGAGTTACCCCCACCAGTCGCCCCAGCGCAAGCATCGCTATAGATATACTAAAGCACGTGAAATCCTAATTTACATGTTTTATCGCTTTAAACAATTTACTTTCGCAAAACTAATAACATACGAATCTTTATCGATGCTCAATTAATAATAAATAATGATTTGTTGCTTATGATAAGCCCTAGTGAACAAAATAACTCGCATACAAATATGCTAGACGCGAGACTTTAACTCTTCTATTATTGTTTTAACAATGTTAATTAATGATTTATCGTATAAACTATACATGAATCAAAAGCTGATGAGCTAACGATCGTATACGTTACAAATTTATATGGCAAAAGAGCCTCAAAAAAGAATAATCAACATGTAAAGTTGTTTAAGGGGTTATGCCTGAGTTAAACCTGAAAAAAATAAATAATCAGTTAATAGGCAATAAAAAATTATACATAAGTAGTATCATAAAAAATCTTTTTGGTAGTTCAAATATACATATTTATAGTAATTTTGCATATTTTTAGAATATGATATATCTATACTTACTGCTTAAACAATCCCATGTGTGAAGCACTAAATTTCAGTACTTTTTCTCCTTTACCGCATGATTTCTCATCATCCGGGTGATGAATCCAAGCCAAACTGGATGGAATTTCTTCTAAATATGCCTCTCCTCAGCATGAGCGGAAGACTTTTCTGAAAAATACAAATTTTCAATAATTAGTAACAAATAAGTTATAATATAAGTAATTATAGTGAATGTTACGTATGTTTACATACATAACATTCACTTTTAACTTATCTTGGCCAATTTGGCTCCGCTTAGGCTGTGAAGAAGGGTTTCCTGGAGCTGTATAAAAAATTTCAGCCTAATTGGAGTTATGGATCCTGAGAAATCCTGCGGTAACTGACCTAAAATCATAAAAATTCAAAATTTGAGAAAACAGCATTTAAAGTTTTACGTAACATTTAATTATATAAAATGTACTTACAATTTTTTTCCACACCTGGACCTTTTTGAAATGAATAATAGGGATGTCCTGGTCATCTTTGTACGGTTTGGGCATGATCCAAAAATTGTACTCGTGTCCAGTCCTCTGAAAAAGGCAAAATGAAAAATTAAAATAAAAAGTAATTTTTCTCATTTTCAAACATTTTTATAATTAACCTATAAAAATGTTTTTATTGTTAAAAAATAAGTTTATATACTTACATCTTATGAAAAAAAGAGCAGCACTACCATTGTGTACCAAGATTCAGGTTAGAAAAAATCCAGATGAGCCTGATGGTAAGGAAGCAGAAAGCAAGCAAACAGCTCTAATCAGCTGTTTAGCTTGCATTCTGTGACCTACATTCTATTCAGCTACAGACTGCTACAAAGCTGAAGCTGTTTGTGTATGTCAAAAGTGTTTGAATTTAAAATTTAAAAAACAATAAAAAAAGATTAAAAAAAAACATGAAAAAAAATGAGAAGAAAGGAAAAAATTGTGATTTTGTTTCGAGTGTTTTGGAGTGAAATGCATTTATGTTTATATGTGAGGTTGTGTATGGTGTGTGAGTTTTTTTGTGTAATGTGTAGATGCATTCAATATGTTCCAGCTCTGTAGAAGTCTTCATCCTGATGGCTTCTTCTCCTTCTGGCTTGACGTGCTTCTAGGGTGGACTCCAACTCTCGTTTGCTGGACAATTGAAGCCTCTCCTCATCTTGAGTCTTGGCCCAGTTGACTGCAGAGGATCCTGGTGCAAGGCCAAATTTCTTCATGACCTCAAGCATTCCTGCTTTGCCGTCATTGAAGATGGTGACTGCAATATAAACACCAATTTCAAGGACTATCAGACCACTGAAACTGTGCTTGGGGATGAGTTTCCAAATCGAGTGATTGAAACTTTCATTGGAGTTTTGCGTGAAACCTCCAATGCATCTCTCAAGCAAGTCCAGTTTCGTCAAGTCTTGATAAATGGGTTCAATTGCATCCATGACAGCAGCAGGAATGCTATCCCCATGATGAAATTTCTTCAAGTTGTTGTTTGCCTTGGCTTTCTGCCACTTACACCAAGATTTGGATCCCCGTGGACAAAGGTGGTGAGTAGGGTGTTCATCTGTTGATTTTTTATGATGAAATGTTGCCCAGATAGCGTTGGACATTTCCTCAACAGAATTACTATGGCCTCTGATGGCATTGCCATAGTACTTCGTCAACTGATCAATCCTTTGAGCAGTTAGACGGTTTCTTTCACCGATGCCCAAGCCATCTGAGAGCTTCTGTCCAGCCAAGCTTTTCTTCAAGTTTCGGAGTCTCGTTCCCATCCTCTTCTGAACGTGTCCCACACATTCTTTCTTGTTGATGGTAAAATCTTCATAGGGCTTGGCATCGGAAAGTGCCTTGAAGACCCTGGAATCTCCGTCTCCAATGTAATTTCTATATCTGACCCCATGAATGGACTCCGATCTCTTGAACATCTCGACTACACCATCCACTTCAATCTTGCCAGAGCTTCCTTCGTGATTGGCAGAACATTTTCCTTGGTGGGCTTCATACCATTCCTCGTACTCTGTTGTATCCTCTTTTGGGTGCTTTTCACAAGCCAGGCAAAACGATTGCTTTGGAGCAACATCGATCACCTTTCCATTGGCATGGCGTATCAATGTTGAAACACCTTGTAGGGAAGAGTAGCCTCGTTTCCTCCAACTACCATCGCCTGACACTGTTTCGTGGTCATCTTTTTGATCTATACCACTGCAATCTTCCTGCATAGCTGCTCGCATCGACTTCTGAGCTATACTTTTGCTTGCATCGTTCAAGTCTTGATTGATTTTATCAAAATTACTATGGGAGATTGGAGTAGAAAAATCCATTACTCCGCATAAAGTGCTCAAACCAGCATGTCCATGACCAAGACTTCTCATGGCTAGAACTGCTCGTCTGTTCACTTCGTAAGCATTACTCTGTTTCCCTATTTTTCTGCAGGAGTCGATGAAAGCAACTGCATTACATGAAGTACAGGTGATGGATAGTTTGCTACCAAGACCTCGTACATCAAGTTCTGCAAATCTAACGCATCCACCACAAGCTTTACAGGCCAGAAATTGCTGTAATCCTGGCAGAAGCAATGAAATGTCGAAAATTCTATTTTGAACCGCACTAGGTTCTAAATATTTAGATTTTAATTTTCGCCTAGACCTAGACACAGTAATTTCTGGCTGTGTAAATGGTGCTGAAGTACCTGGTAGAGCTTGTGCAGCAGGTCTTGGACTCCGTGCCCTGGATGTTGAAGGTGGATGCGTATCAGGCGTAGGTCCTGAAGTGGTTGCTGTGGCTCGTCCTGGTTGTAAAGATGTTGATCCTGATCCTGATCCTGAAACTTCCTTTTGTTGTTTGCGTTGAAAAACATGAGCTCTTCTCTTTCTTCTTCCAACTTCCTTTTTTATCTGATGATCCTGGTACTCTGTTTCTCTTGTCTGGATTCATTTTGAACACCACTTTACACTTTTACCTGTACTTTTTTGCTATCAATATTATAAAATTAATTATTTAATAATATTGAGCAAAGCAGAAAAAAGTATACATTCAAAGCAAGTGGTATTGCTACTGAACTGTATGGTAAAACAGATATCTAGACGAATAACCTTTTCGAACAAGCATCATACCGCCCGGTCGGTAAGCGCGAAATTCAAAATTCGCGATATTCAAAACTTTATTTGTTAGTGAATACTTGTGCCTTTTTGATGTTTTACAAAGCACGATATATAAGCACATGTTTTTTTTTTATAAATGTTCAATATAAATAAACAAAAAAGAGTAAATACAAGAATTTTTTAATTTTTTAATTTTTTATTATCAATATCTTTTTAACATTATTTATTGCAAAATAAATATTTTTATTGTATTTTACATACAAATATCATATATATATATATATATATATATATATCATATATTAGAAGCATTAAAAGTGCGAAAAAATCATGTTCACTTATATAGCACTAAAAAATAAAAACGCGGAAATTACAGTTTTTTTAAAAAAAAGCTATTTGCATGCTTTCCGTTTTTGGTCCGTAGCTTTGAGCCAAATTTTTTTTGGACAAAAGGGACTTCAGCATCGTATTCTACGGACAATTTCCTATAAAAAAAGTCAATAAAAAAAAATCGATTTTTTCAAGATTCTAACTCAGGCATAACCCCTTAAATCGTATTTCTCTAACATTGCGTAATGATTCATCTTACCCCATGTTTCTATTTTCGTCGCGGCGGCTGATGTGATTCTCAGGCGCGCGCGCTTCATTTTTCATCAACTTGCAAAGATGTTTCTCGAATGAAAATTAACGAATCGCAACCGGATTTTTTGCGTTTTACATAGTTTTTTAATCGCAGAATCTCATACGAGCATTTATTTTTAGAAATTTATTGTTTAAATAGTAGATATGAACGTTGCAAGTTGGCGTCATGTCCCATATATTATATACGGCCAAGCGGCAAGCCAACTTGTAACTCGAATAAAAATATAATTAAATTAATAACTGATAAAATAACGTTATACACATGACCGTATGCATGTTAAGTTCATGCATATGACTTTATTTAATTGAAAAATGCTTTAAATAAAAAATTTTAATAGAGGATAGAGTCCGTGTACGTTGCAACTTGTATGTTGATAAAGCATCGTTATAACTGCACTTCAAAAAATATCCTACGCTGTAAGGCTTGTGTTGTTGATAAGCACGCACGTGATCATCTACAGGCTCCAATAAACATTCACAGTCCGCATATACGACAAACGGTACTCTATTTTTGTGTGCAAAGTTCTTGAATTTTAGTACGCTGTCCTTTTTCGTGGGAAGTACTATTTTGTATGAATTGAGCGTTATACAATCTACTGTATGCGATTTTAATTTCTCACTGGTCTTGAAATAATGTAGACATCGATCGCAAATGTATATTTGGCTTCTGCTCACACCAATTTGTCTCACAAGTAGTCGAGAAAGATATTTGATCCATACACAGTGAAATGTATAAGGTTTGTCAGGTTCTCGTTGCTCTTCTTCTTCATCATCAATGTATACGCTTTCAATGAGTAGTAAATTGAGACCACCCCCCCCCCCATAAACCTTTTAAAGGTAAAAGGCTGGCAAGTATAAGGTCGTTTCTTCCTATGTAAGAATTAAAGATTAATTTTATAACTTTTGATAACCTTAATATCACAAAAATTCTAAGACTTTACTCTATCTATACGGTTATTTAATTGTTTTAATCAAAGATAATTTTCGAACTCTCAATTTGAAAACCTTATATGGTAAAAATTCAAATCTGTCTATGAAAATATTAATACGTAAACATCTTCACGTTAAGGGTCTGTTCGTCAGACTACAATTTCTTTAGTGTTACTTCCCCTATACCTTCGATTTTACATAAATTTCAATTTTAATTTTACCAAAAGAAAGTTATGATATCAATGAATAAATTGGCAAGTGCTTTTATAAAAAGCAATCGATTTGAAATAAATAAAAAAGCGTTCAAAAAGGGCAGGATTATAAATATATATGTATTTATATAAACACTTGACCAAATTGCAGTATGTGAAAAGGTACAGTCGGGTACAATTAAAACTTTGAATAATTGCGACTGCTGACACTTTCTGCGCATTCTAGTTGACGTTTGGTAACTGATCACGATGACGCCGTATTTACCGTGGGAGATTAGGCTCCTATTCTTCCGGTAAATTGGGCGTTGCGTGATGGGTCACAAACATGCGCAGAACATAGCGCCAATATGTTATTATTCAAAGTTTCAATTTAATCCTACGGTACATGTAATAGAACGGCATGATGTTCTTACATGCCATTATCACATGACAAATGTGCCCATAATATGTGGTAATATCAAGTTAGTCTAAAATTATTATGTAATTTAACAAGATTGTTTCGCATAATGAAAACTTTTTCTTTTATTTTTGCAAGCAACGAGCAGATGTACAATCTATTCTACTTAGTGATTCAGTAAATGTGTTGCTATCCTTATTTCATTAAAAATCCATGTCGAGGACGATTATATACAATTATATATTAGATTTAAATTCTGTTGATTTACATTCATTTAAAAAAATCAGGAACAAATTCTATCATGTAGAACGCAATTTTTTTTACGGAAAAACTTGCTGTCCCGTCCTATCATAGATAATCGATGAAAAGCATTAATGAAACACCGTTAGAAAATCTCTGAATCGATTTTTCATTCTATATGTATTTATTACTGTCCTTAACCAATTTTTGAAGAATTCAATCTTAATCTTGCAATCATTCTAGGCTCAATTTTTGGTTATTTGTATGTGTGTTGTACAAATCTCTGTTATTATTATCCGAAGATTACAGGAAGTTGATTAAAAATAATTGTAACTATTATTTCATATTAAAAAAATGTAATCAAATAAATTTCTATGACTCAAGTTGGAAAATATATCTTGCTTAAAAATTTTAAATTAATATTTATGTAGTTTACAGCCTTTAGTTTCAAACATGGAATTCCAATTATTAGTATTTGAGGCCATCGTTCTCACATTTTAATATAATGTTTTGAGTAATGCCGATTATAGGATAATAAGACGATAAATTAACTATATTAAACATTTTATGATATTGTTAATTACACTGACATTTAGTAGTTCATCGATTATCTATGATAGGACGGGACGGCAAGTTTTTCCGTAAAAAAATTGCGTTCTACATGATAGAATTTGTTCCTGTTTTTTTTTAAATGAATGTAAATCAACAGAATATAAATTTAATATATAATTGTATATAATCGTCCTCGACATGGATTTTTAATGAAATAAAGATAGCAACACATTTACTGAATTACTAAGTAGAATAGATTGTACATCCGCTCGTTGCTTGCATAAATAAAAGAAAAAGTTTTCATGATGCGAAACAATCTTGTTAAATTACATAATAATTTTAGATTAACATGATATTACCACATATTATGGGCACATTTGTCATGTGATAATGGCATGTAAGAACATCATGCCATTCTATTACATGTACCGTAGGGTTAAGGGGTTATGACAGTGTTAAAACCTGAAAAAAACGAAAAATTGTTAGTGTTGTAGAAAATTAATAGATATATAGGTGCTCTAAAAACTATATTTTTGCTTTCAAATATAAGTATTATACATCACTTTTATGCATAAATAATATGCAAAAAGTGAATGTAGCATTTAGAAACAATTCAATTCCTTTGAATTGCTTACCAAAAATCATGACTTTCATCACTTTTGTTTGCTTGCCGCATGGTTCTGATGGAACCGTACCATCAATTCTAATGAATCAAAGTGCCAAATCTTCCTTATGAGTCTGGTCTCAGACTAACTGGAACAGATTCCTGAAAAACACAAAATTAATATAATTAATTAAACATATATTGACAATATTAATAATTATAGTGAATGTTACATATGTAAACATACGTAACATTCACTTTGAACTTATTTTTGCCAATTCTGCTCCACTCAGTTTGTGACCATACTCATTAGGAAGGTTTTACACTTTGGTTCATCCAGATTGATGTTACGGTTCCTTCAGAAAGCTGCGGCAAGTACATGAAAAGCATGAAAAAACTAAATTTGAGTAAAAAGCATTTAAAGTTTATAATGTAAATCATACAAATGAACTCAGCTATACTTACAGAAACTATGTGGCATACCTTGATTAACTTTTGGTACTCAAATATACATACAATAAAGTATATTTGGTGGTACGCGCATATCATACTGTGTGATAATAGTATTTAGAAGCTAAAAATAAAATAAAATTTTTCGTTACCTATTCATAATCAAATTATGCTTATAAATTATAGTTACATGCAATACTTACGATTATTAAATACACTTCAAGTTGTTGAAGAACATACAAAATAATACTCCAGATAGTTAATATAAACTCCCATCTTGCTGGCGTGTACCCGTATACCTAAAAGCAAAAAATAAACCAACAAAGGAAAAGCTTATTATGGACACAATTATTACTAATTAATTTCCAATACTTATCTGAATAATTTTTGTATTCTGCAGAAGCTCTTGCACTTTTACAACACCACTGAGGTTATAAGCATTATTACAGCAGCTAGCAGACTAACTTTACTGATCTAGTGTCTTGGATGAAAAACAGCTGTTTGGCTGCTTTCTGCTGCTTTACAGAAAATTCTACTATACCGATCTAACAGTAATCTTCATTCTCGACCGGATGCTGTGAGGTACAACCTGTTCGAGTGGCAAATTCAAATTTGTTGAATGCCTTTACTTTAACGCATTGAGTTTATTAACATAAAATCGCACACAGAAAAATTAATTTTACGGATTTTATTTATTTTACGGAAATAATTTCATAACTCTAGAGAAAAACGGTTTATAAAACAGTTTTTAAGTCGTATTTTCAGTAAGATTTCTCATGAAATAACTCTGTAAAAAGTGTGGTAGAACAATCCTTTTCACAAGTTTGGCCTAATTAAAATATTTAAAAATCACGATTTTTCAAAAATTTACTTGAAACAGATTTATCAGTTTTTGTCGATATTTTCAAGGCAAATTTTTTTAGCAAAAAACAGCTTTCAGGACCATATTCTACAGACTATTAACTGTGAAAAAAGTGAATAAAAAAAATTAATATTTTCAAAATTTTAACACTCTCATAACCCCTTAAATTGAAACATTGAATAATAACCTATTGGCGCTATGTTCTGCGCATGTTTGTGACCCATCACGCAACGCCCAATTGACCGGAAGAATAGCTGCCTAATCTCCCACGGTAAATACGGCATCATCGTGATCGGTCACCAAACGTCAACTAGAATGCGCAGAAAATGGCAGCAGTCGCAATTATTCAAATTTTAATTGTACCCGACTGTACCTTTTCACATACTGCAATTTGGTCAAGTGTTTATATAAATACATATATATTTATAATCCTCCCCTTTTAAAACGCTTATTTATTTATTTCAAATCGATTGCTTTTTATAAAAGAACTTGCCGATTTATTCATTGATATCATAACTTTCTTTTGGTAAAATTAAAATTGAAATTTATGTAAAATCGAAGGTATAGGAGGAGTAACACTAAAGAAATGGTAGTCTGACGAACAGACCCTTAACGTGAAGATGTTTACGCATTAATATTTTCATAGATAAATTTGAGTTTTTACCATATAAGGTTTCCAAATTGAGAGTTCGAAATTATCTTTGATTAAAACACTGAAATAACCGTATAGATAGAGTAAACTCTTAGAATTTTTGTGATATTAAGGTTATCAAAAGTTATAAAATTAATCTTTAATTCTTACATATAGTGTAGGAGCCAGGTAGGTTCCCGTCGGCTTTTCAATTCGGATGGCTGCAACCAGGTTTTTCTAGTGTATTTTTGCCCGCTGAATACGAATTTCGAGGGTGGATTATCGAAAAGATGGCAGATAATTTGTTATTAACAATTTAATTGTTTAAATTTCTATAAAACGTAACCAATAAAAGTTTGAAACTTAAAACTAAATTAGAGCGATTATACTTCTCACAAGGAGTACGAGACATTTTGAATTTTAAAGAAATGTTAATTATAACCCGAGATATTGCAAATTTGGTGCACAAATGTGCTATTTAATGCTCTGCGCCCACTATTTCCACTGTATCTCTACTTCTATATGGAGTTTCAACCTTTAAGATATCTTAATTTAAAGAAGAAGCTTTACACTATCGGAACAGGTAAGTAAAAATATTTTAAAATTGTTATAAATAATACTCTATCATCTATAAAGCTTAAAAATTCGATTAAATTAGCGAAGTTAATTTGTTTATAAGCCCATCAAATTGTTTACACTGATGTAATATAGAAAAAATTTATTGGATTATCTTTATCAAGAGCTTAGTTAATAATGTATGCTTTGTTTCGTTAAATTAGCTTGATTGTGGTCCGAGAAAACGCAATTTAATGGACAAATAGGTATTCTTGACTACAGACATCGCGCCATATAGCCAAATGTTATTTGTAAACCTTTATGTTACCGTATATAATAAAATTTAATTAACGTATTTTTATCAGCTGAATCCGAATTAGTATAGTAGATCATTGTAAAAATAATTTGTAATTTGTTGTAAATAAATTTTAACAATTATTTTAAATTTAAAAAAAATTTTTCGAAATATCGTTTTTATCATCAAATATGTTGATGCATTTATTGCAAACATAATAATATATGATAAACTTTATTCAAAAATATGGTTTTTCTTCTTATTACGTAATTAATTTCTATTATTTAAAAATGTATTTTTGCATAACACATTTGTAAGATCCCACGATTGATTGATTATATTATTTGTTAATCGATAATGTTTGCTGAGTGGTTGATTTTCGTGTAGTATACTGTATGACTGTGAATGAGAACGCTGACGGTGTGATTGTTGTTGCGTACGCCTCGAGTGTATGAATGAGGGTGCTGACAATGTATGTTTGCAATATACCAGTTTCGCGAGCTGGTTGAGCAACGGTATGTGTTAGTTTCAATCTGAGAGAGCAAGTTAGCGTTTTTATTGATGTTAGCGTTCAAAACATCTTTGTAACCTCTCTCTAAGTGGCGAGTTTTGATTGGTCTTCGGTGTCCTCACGTATTAATCATCTGACCAACGCCCTGGTCGGGGATGAGACTTTATAAGCTCAGAGCCCGGTCGGCGCGGGGCCTTTCACGACCAAACCAGGTACCAGTGTGCGTCTAACCACTTCGCATACGGTAAAGCAAGCTGTTGCCGTCACTACGACTTGCCGCTGAAGACTAGCTGACTACTTGGAGCTGTTGAAGAAGACTTTACCAGAGATCGTAAGAGGGTGTCAAGGTACTACCTGTACGCTATCGGAGGGCCTAGAAATCCACTGAACTCTGCAGGCAAGCTGGCATATTTGCTCCGGTCAAAAGTACTGCTCAACTTCAATACATTGCGACGAAAGGACCGCCAACATATCTGGCGTGAGTGGGTGAAGCCGCAGCTTAGATAAGTCTACATAACCTACCACGACTAGCTCGTGTAGTTTAAGATCACATACTCGCCCTAAGGGAGAAGGACACTTCGAACCACAGCGAGTGTACAAAAGCGTAAGTTAGCTTCTTTAGTATTATAACGGAATAAATGTACAAGATCAGAAACTACGTAAAATAACTAGTATAAACTTTGAATGCGAAAGTATGAATGGCCCTTTACCGTCCTTGGAAATCTGTCTGGCTTAATAAAACAAAACAATTAGAAAAGAAAATAGATGTTTAGATGAGAAAAAGATTATTTAATTAACAAAAGCCCTTTACCCACTAACAAGCCCTTCAGTCCCAAACTAGAGTAAGAACGCATAAAGGACAACTCAAGAGTCCACTCCCAACATTTGAAGACTAGCAGAGCGTGTCCACACTTCTAATGACGTGTCCGCACTTTTGGATTATCGTGTCCGCACTTTTTGATTGTGTCCGCCTTTTCCAAATCGCGTCCGCACTAAAGGAGGGTAAGTCTGCGGAACTAAATTCGTCCACACAACAACCTAATAGGGTACAAGAGCAGCAGTCCGCCTTTATTTAATCAAGTCCGCTTTTACGAAGACGTGTCCGCACTTTTCAATATCGTGTCCGCACTTTCGTACAGACGCGTCCGCACTTTCGTACAAACGTGTCCGCACTTTTCAATATCGTGTCCGCACTTTCGTACAAACGTGTCCGCACTTTCCAATATCGTGTCCGCACTTTCGTACAGACGTGTCCGCACTTTCGTTACGTCCACCTTTTGTTACTACAAGTATTATAAACAATATAAGAAAAGACACGCGGACTAAAGTAATTATAATAAATTATTGTTTAATGATTATTTTAAAAACATAAGGTCTCGGGACCAAAGACATCCTTCCAAATAAAAATAATTATTTGTAGTGAACTCAGGCGGTCCGGAGTCAAATCCGGCCCTTACAAATTGGCATCCCTTGTGGGGAGGATTGTCATTGTTTATAAAATTATTATTAATAATCAATAATTTTACAAAAATTCCAATTAAAGATGGCGAATCTGACTTTGGATGAGATTAACCAAATTCAAGACACTAGAGAGAGAGCCCAAGCTTCAGCTAACTTTTATCATGTCAGACAAGCGGAACGAGACCAGAACATATTAAATATGTCTACATATTTTCATGATGCTCATTTGGATCAGAGTGTAAATAGAGCGGTGAGTTTTGTTAGTATGTATGATGGAGAGAATATGAGTTTGAGGGACTTTCTTCAGGATGTGGATAATGGTTACAGTCTTTTAGATCCATCGCAATAACCGTTATTTTTAAGACATGTAATATCAAAACTTAGAGGGAAGGCAAGACGAGCTTTAGATGGTTCTACAGTGGAAACGCTGGTAGTCTTGAAGAAGATTTTAAGGGATCATTTAGCGCCGTCCAAGTCTTTTATTCAGTATCAGACCGAGCTGCAGAATTCCTCCATGCGAAAGAATGAGACTGTCCGTGAATTTTATGGCAGACTTATTTCTTTAGTCAATAAGGTGGTCACTACAGCAAATGAACAAATTCCGGAACTTCCAGCTTCCGCAAATCTAAAGCCATATCTAGAGGCTATGGCAAAGAGAGTTTTTGTGGAAGGTTTGCCACATGCAATATTGAGAGAAGTAAGATCAGCGAGACTTCAGACTATTGAGGAAGCTTTAAAAGTGGCTTTAGAACTGGAGAGGACTATAGTCGAAAATGTGGAAATGCAGGCTGGGCATTATTCTTTTGCAGGCAATGCATTAATGCGTCCTACAAGTCGTGATAGTGGCCAGCTCAGTATTAGAAGAGTGAACTTTGATGAGGAAACTTTCAATAGGGACATTCTACATCATTATGATCCTAATGATACGTATTTCCCGAGGACTTACGTTAGTGAATCAGGACGTATTGTTGCACCGTCACAGCTGAGCTATGTAAATCCGACTGCGGAATCATCACAACCTACTGGAATACTGAAGAGAGCGAGTAGTCCAGCAAATGTACAACAGTGTACTAATTCCTGTTGCCAACGTTCAACTTGTTCTAACCAACAAAATCATGGTTGTGGACATAATAGTCAGAATCATCATTGCTGTGGTAGATCCGCGGCAACATCATGTGGTTGTCAGGCTCAACAATGTTGCGGTCCTCAAAAGAACTATAACAGACCTTGCTATTCACATGGTTATAATTCCCAACAATCCAATTGGAATGATAATCAGAGTGGACATCAAAGTAGAAGTTATAGTCAAAATAATAGTCAATCCAACAGCCAAGCCAGATTATATAATCCAAATGCACAGAGATCTTCTTCTCCGCATCAAGAGAAGAATTTAAACTGGCAAGGAGCTCGCCGAAAGGACGCGGAAGTGAGCTCTTCACAGATGACGCGTCCCGTCAGTCCGGTAATCCACAAATTGGACTAAATTTAGAAGCAACAATCAATACGATGATTGGACATTGTCCATCCATTAGACTACATATACCACAGTTAGTGGAGGAAATTATGACTTGTATGATTGATACGGGTGCTTCTTTGAATGTGGTAAAAGAGGTAGCATTACTAGATGGTGTAGCTAGAGATTATGATGTTATTTATAGTATTAAAGGTATATCACCTCATAGTATACAATCACTGGGGCGAGTATTTTTAACTATAAAGGGTATAGATCATGAATTTCAGGTAATTCCAAAGAATGTAATGTTGCCTGAGGGAGTAATACTTGGATCGCCTTTCCTGTCGGAAGAAAAGGTAAATATAAGATTTGGAGATCAAAATGTAATTTTGAGTAGTCAACCAATAAGTCCAATACCGTTTGTAAGACCGGCACAGGATTTATTGAGGAAAACGAACTCAGAGGTTGGGTATTCTGGTCTTCAGGTGGTAAATAAGGAAAAAGATAATGTGGTTGTGTTGCAGGAGAAAGCTGAGACAAAAGTTTGTCTAAAATTACCACCGTATCAAAGAGTGCAAGTAAAAATCCCTGTCACTGCGGACTCACAGCGAGGTGATGCATATCTTCCGGAAATCAAGACAATTCCAGGGGTATATCTTGGAGACAATGTTGTGACTAATAACCAGGGTTTCTGTTATGCTATGGCTGCGAATTTGTTGCCAGAGCCAGTGGAAATAGAGATTACTCCACAGTATTTGGAGCCTTTTGATTTTGGTGACGATAATGATCTTCTGGATTTTCCGTTGGAAGGAGATCCACCTGCTGATGAGCAACAGAGGTTTGAATTAATAAAGGAAAAATTATTGAAGGAACATCATTCCAGGCAAGAAGCTAAGCAGATAAAAGAACTGATAATTAAGTATTCTCATTTGTTTTATTTGCCAGGGGATCCACCTCCAAGAACTTCCTATGCCAGACATAAGATCAGGACAACTGATGAGGTTCCAGTGAGAGTGAAATATGAAAGAGCACCTCAAGGTTTGGATGAGGAATTATATAGTCAATTACATAAGTTGATTGAGGCAAAGGTAATAAGATCTTCAAAGAGCCCTTATTGTAGTCCGGCAATGATTGTGCCAAAGAAATCTGGACCTGATGGTAAGAAAAAGTATCGTTTGGTGATAGATGATCGGAAGCTCAATGCAAAGACTATTAAGGATGCTTACCCTTTGCCCAATATAACAGAAATATTAGAGCAGATCGGTTGTGCAAAGTATTTCTCAGTTTTTGACCTTGCAATGGGGTTCCATCAGATAGAGATTGAACCAGAAGACATTGAAAAGACTGCTTTTAATACCAAGTATGGGCATTTTGAGTATGAGTGCATGCCCTTCGGCCTTTCCAATGCGCCCCCTACGTTCCAGAGGTTAATGGACAAGGTTCTATCAGGTTTGCAAGGTTCAGAATTGTATGTATTTTTAGATGATATAGTTATTTATTCAAATAGTCTTGAGGAACATGAAAGGAAAATAAGTAATCTATTCGACAGACTGTCTGAAGCAGGTCTGAAGCTTCAAATTGATAAATGTCAGTTTTTAGTTCCAGAAGTTAAGTACCTGGGACATATCATCAGTGGTGAGGGAGTTAGACCTGATCCAGAAAAATTGGAAGCTGTGTCTAAGTTTCCAACTCCAGAGACTCAGACTAATGTAAGACAGTTTCTTGGTTTAGCAGGTTACTATAGAAGATTCATTGAAAATTTTGCTTCTATATCACGGCCTATGAACAAAATGTTAGAGAAAGGTATAAAATGGGAGTGGAAAGATGAACAACAAAAGAGTTTTGAAGCCTTAAAGAAAGCTCTTTGTGAAGCTCCTGTTTTAGCAGCTGTGGATTTGGACAAGCCGTTTATTTTGACAACGGATGCAAGTGATTTTGCTATAGGCGCGGTTCTTTCCCAAGGAGAACCTGGACAAGATCATCCAATAGCATATATGTCCAGATGTATGAATAAAAGTGAGCGGAATTATTCCACTACTGAGAAAGAATGTTTGGCAGTGATTATAGCGGTAGAGTATTTTAGACATTATCTTTATGGACGACATTTTACTATTTATGGCGATCATGAGCCATTGACTTGGATAGATTCAATCAAAGATCCAATGAATAGACTTAATCGCTGGAGATTGCGGTTGAGAGGTTATTATTATACTTTCAGGTACAAGCCTGGACGTCTGAATATTAATTCGGATGCTCTGTCACGAAATCCAGTGGTAAAGTCTACTGATAAGAAATGTAGTAAAAATGATGGTAAAGACATAAGGGGGGAGGTGTCTTTATTACCTTTGGTACCCAAGCCTACCAAAACTTCCTTGGCAAGACAAAACCTTGCTAAATTGTCTGAGGATGAAAAATCAGATGTAACACCTGAGCCTGCAAGGAAGAAACCTGGTAGGAAACCTGGGTATAAAGATCCGCTACCTACTGTTCCTAAGGGCATGGAAGGAGGACAAGCGGATTTAAATGCCAGTACTATAGGAAAAAGGTTGAGACAGCGTAAGATGGAAATGCCAAAAACGGTAGTATTTTCTGATCCCATTTCTACAGTATCGGAAAGCAAGAACTCGTCTGAAAGTGAGGAAAGTGAGGACAGAAATGTGGATCCTAGAGAGGATGCTCCTATACCGTCTTTGAATAAGTCAGCATTACCAAGTCTTGCAAGAAATTTAGTTTCTCCAGATTCGGAAGCTTCAGGTAGTCAGGAAAATTTGGAAGATAAAAGTCCTGGTGAGAGTGAAGTGGAAGAAGTTATGGCTACCGAGTCAGTAGGAAGTAAAAAGACTTTTAAGAGGACGGTCAAACCTCCGATAAAGAGTATATTAAAGAATCAGTTCCAGGATTCTTCTTCTTCAAGTGATGATTTGGAGTTGATTAATGGACCATTACAGTCTACCATGCGAAGATCTGCTATTGGTAGTATCCAGGACCAGTCCAGCTTGGAGGTGTCGGGAATTGATAATCCCAATTCTCTTATTTGGGATAATTATGTTCCAGAATATAAGGAATCTGAGGATGATACAAGCCCAGGTATCGAAGAGTTAGATGAGATTCAAGACTTTCCATTGAGAAATGCCAAATCTATGTCTTCATTACCTTCGGATGGTAGTGAAAAGACTAAGCTCACTGAACAGGAGAAGAGTTTAAGAGACAAAATGATTAATGAAACTTTAAGAGAGTGGGCGTTGGATTATGCGGAAAGAAATGCGAATCCTATAAGAGCTAAATCGCCTATAAAAGGGTACAGAGCCAGTTCCACGGCTCGGCCAGACGTGGAAAATTTGGAAGATGAGACAAACTGGCGAAATTTGTCACCTATAGAACAGGTGGACAGTGAAGAGGAGTCCGATGTTCCTGAAGTTGCATCTGATATTTCAAAAGGGGTAGACAGGAATGTCGAGGCTTTACCAGCTAAAGCAGAGGAGCCTGCTAAAAAGTCTGGTAATAATCCTAATATTTCTGGAGTTACGGATTTATTGGGTAGGTCCTTGAAAATGTCGCCGGTATCTTTGTCTGCAGAGGGTTTGGAAGATCCTTATGATTTGAAGAATAATATGAAAATGCTCACTACTCGAGAAGGTGTAACATACCTGAAGGATAATATAGTACACTTTATTTCTAAAGATTTAGAGATCATAAGTGGTACTAATAAATTGCTGGTGGATATTGAAGCCTTACATTTGTCAGATTTAATTGGACATCATCCTAAATTAGGGGATGTTGTTGTTACAGAAAATAGGAAAAGATTCATTTTTAGTTTGGTTATAGTAGAAAATTTTAAAGATGAAATAAAACCTAGTATTTTGCGTACATGTTTTAGTAAACTGAAGACATTGATTAAGGAGAAAAATTTGAAATCCTTTAGAATAGCAAGATCGGGAGAAATTACAGATAGTTTGCCTAGAGGAGTTTTGTTAAATCAATTAAAATCAGTTTTTGGTAATATGAAAATTTCTATAACAGTATGTCTGGGTAATAGTAGGACTTTGTCGCCAGAACACAGATCAGCTATCTTGCACTGATTATCACAACAGTTTGTTTGGTGGACATAGAGGTATGGGTAAAACCTATAGACGTATTCGAGAAAGATTCTATTGGAAAGGCATGAAAGATGACGTCACTGATTTTGTTCGACGTTGTGAGATTTGTCAAGAACAGAAGTTAGGTAAGAGTTAAGACTAGAGAGCCGATGGTTATTACTGATACACCAAGTGAAGTATTTTATAAGGTAGCAATTGATACTGTAGGACCTTTATGCAAGACTACAGAAGGAAACATGCATATATTAACTATGCAATGTTTGTTTTCAAAGTTTTGTTTAGCAGTCCCAATACCAAATATCAAGGCTATCACGGTAGCGGATGCATTGGCAAGACATCTGATTGCTCAGTATGGAGTGCCAAAAATCATCTTGAGTGATAGAGGGAGAAGTTTCCAGAATAAATTACTTTCAGAGTTATCAGAAATATTTCAGTTAAATTGTACACTACGACTGCTTATCATCCACAGTCGAATGGATCTTTGGAGAGGAGCCATGCAGTTTTGGCTGACTTTTTGAGGAATAAGGCTGCTAGTAAGCAAGATTGGGACAAGGTGGTTCCTTTCGCTATGCATGAGTATAACACCTCTGTGCATGCTTCTACAGGTTTTACTCCTTTTGAGTTGGTGTATGGAAGACCAGCTAGAGCACCTAATAGGTTGCCGGATGAAGTAGAGCTGGAAACCTACAATGAGTATGTGCGAGATTTAACCTGAATGCCTTCGGAGTCTTCAGTCTTTAGCTAGAGAAATCTAGTTAAGATCATAGTTGAAAAATAAAGAGTATTATGACAAGAAAGCCAGACCATTAAAATTAGAGGTGGGAGAAGAAGTTAGAGTTTTGAAAAGAGCCAAGGTAGGAAAACTGGATAAATTCTATAATGGTAATTATCGTGTAGAGATAATGTTGTGGTTGAGTCTTCTAATGGAAAGTTATAGTTAAACATAAAGATAATTGGAAAAATTTTATCGTTAACCACAATATTGTTTTTTTTGTTTTCTCTTTTACAGAAGATCATGGTGTGGGATTCGGACTTTTCTTCTCGCTTTTATTCTTGATGGTCCATGGGCTTTAGCGCAGGATAATCGTGTGAATAATATCACGTATTATCAGCTGGCACCTATTACGAATAATCCTGGTATATATTACGAATATATAGCAGATATTCGTTTTGAAAAGGTCAAGTGGAAAATAGCTATTACGTTGGATTTCAGTAAATGGGAAGACATAGTTCAAGTGAGGAAGAGGATATTCTTGGATGCAGTTTTAATATGTCATAAGGTTATAGAAAAGAACATTTGTGAAGGGATTTTGCAGTCTTCTAGAACCAATAATCAACTGAACTTTTTGGAAACATTGCAACAAAAATTGCAAAATTTCTTTTCATCTGAGATAAAGCCAGACGGGTTGGCGATTCCTTATTCTCATTCTTTGGTAAAAAGATGGTCACCCTTTGGTTTTATTGGATGGGGGTTTAAAGTTCTTTTTGGTACTATGGATTCTGAAGATCGTGAAAATTTGCATTTGAACGTGGATAAATTATATGGCCAGGCCTCAAATATGTCTGTCTTATTGTCTGAACAAACCCATATTGTGAGATCTAATTTAGAGTCTATTCATGATAAACTTAAAGCAGATGAGTCATTATTGTCAGCAGATCATAAGATTCTTAAAGATTTGTTGAATAAAACGGAAATATATGACAATGAAATTCATAGAACTGCAATAGTGCAAAAGCTAAATTTATGGTTAAACCTGTTTGATAAATCTTTAGAGGATTGTATAAAATCTCTGAGAATTTTGTTAAATGCTTTAGAGGCTGCATCCTTGGGACATTTACATCCGTTATTGTTTGATAGAGCTCAGTTAAAGGGGATTCTTTCAACTATTAATGAGCATGTGTTACCGTGGAATCATGATCAGGTTACCATAGAGATGCTGCATACAATGTCCAAAACTAGTGTTAGTGCTAGAAACGGGAAATTATTAGTGGTATTGGAATTTCCTTTAGCCGAAAAAAATAAATTTTCATATTATAGAATACATTCCTTGCCAATGAAAAACGAAATTTTATTTAAAACTGAATCTTTTATTAAGATTGTCTCAGATTATACTTATGTAATAGTATCAAATGATATGCAACAGTATCTACTGGCTAATACTGAATTTCTTAGTTCTTGTACAAAATATGCGGACAAGTTACATTGTCCACCGGATTTACCATTTTATTTGGATCAAGAAAACAGTCCGTGTGAGTACACGTTGCTTGCTCGGCCTTCTTTGGAAGTCCTTAAAAAGTGTAAGTTCGCAGTTTCGACAGACAGGATTCCTATCTGGACACGTTTATCTAGTACTAATGAGTGGTTGTACTCCTTGCCTTCTGTTATTAAGATGAGGATAATTTGTAATAGTGAGCGGAAAGCTGAACTGGAGCTGGATGGTACGGGATTATTGGCAATCAGGGATCAATGTCATGGCCGTACTGGTTCTAATATTCTGTATGGTATAACTGTAGTCAGAACAAATCAGACTTTCCTCTATGAGGCTAAGCTGCCTTTTAATTTAACAATTTCAGAGATTGAAAATTATAAGGTTGCTGGGTATCATAGATTAGTTCATTTAGAGGAAGCAGATTCAGAAAAACTACGGAGTTGGGCAGAAAGTAAAGACTCAGTCACTTTAGAAAGACTAGAAAATAAATTTAAAGAATTGTCAGTATTAAAGAGATCTAAGACGCGGCATTCGATGTTTGTGGGGTGTATGTCCTTGGGTCCGGTAATACTACTGCTAGTATTATTTTTGATTTGGAAGTGTTGTGGATGTAATTCCTTGCAATGCTGCAGATGTATAAAAATTGAGTCAGATTTTATCGGAAGTTCTAAAAATCAACCGGAAGACAAAAGAGCAGAGAAATCCCGGATGCAGTTTGAAGAAGACATCTCAACTGGTTTTTCTTCGTCAGCCCCTCCCTTACCATCATCGACTAGTGGGAGTGAAATTCTCTTTCTGTCCGCACCGTCGCAGTTGGTTCGTAGACCCGGTAATTTTAATCCTTATTTTATTCCGCGTCCCTTGCCGCTGCAAGGTTCGGAAATGTAATTTGTTTTTTTTTCCTTGCGAATTATGCTTATATTTTAAATGAAGCTAAAGGAGGTGGATATGTAATGGGTAAATAATTTGTTCAAAACAGTTTATTATTGTTTTTTTTCTGCTAATTTATTTTAACTTTTAACAAACAGTATAAATGATTTAAAGATTATTTAATTTTGGTTCAAATTTTGTACTTCGTTGATCTGTTTGTTCTGCACAATTCCTGCCAGTCTGCGCCTGATGATAGCGCCATTAGTAGTAAAGGGGGGCTAATAGTTGTTGCAAACGCCGTTGTCTGTTTTTTTGGCTGGGTCTGAAAGATACAAATATTTGATTGTTAATTTGATTCGCTGTTAAAACTTTTATTTGTTATAGTCAAAGTTAAAAAAAAAAATTTTTGCGACTTGCGGGAGGAGGTAGTGCTTCTATGTAACCTAGATCGTTGATTTTGTAAGTAAGGGCGTACGTCGCCCATAGGTTATCGTTGTGCTGTTGGTGGCCATAGTCGGTCTCATAGCTGAACACACGGGCGAATTCAACCCGCTCCTTGTGCTCGACTAGGGCGACGATCTTTGGATCCACCGATCCGTTGAGCTCCGGGAAAGCCGCTAGCTGTTTGTACTTGCGGTAACAGGCATCGTGTAGACGGTCGTGCTCCTTGCAGTGGTCGCGACGGGACCTCGTGTGCTTCTTGCATTGCTGGGGTCCGACCATTGCGGAACACTTCCGTATGCGCCTGTCTTGGTATTTTTCCTGGAGCCACTCGACGATTTGGATAAGTGCCGGTACAGCGCACTTGCGGGCGAGCCTTACTAATCGATCAAATTGTTGATTGATCCACCACCGCGTTTCAATTTCTGTGGGCGTCCATTGCCCAGGATGGAAATAGTAATTTATCCATACTACTACTGTGCGTATGGATACTATGCGCCGGTAGTAATGGAAAATAAAAGCGATAAAGGAGAAGAACATGTTGCTCACGAAGAGTTTTAATAGTAACTAATGTATTCGCGAAATTTGTGCGTGAACGAACGTGGAGAATGCAAGTCCGCCAATTTTGGCGTGAGTGGTGTACGTGATATTCTCTATGTTGGAGTGTTTGCGAAGTCGTTGGCCTCAGGTGTGCTGAGTCTTGACTTATAATATCGGACTTGGAAGTCCGCGAATGCCGTATATATGTTAAAGTATTCTTCTGTGCACTTAAGTGTTTGTTCCAAGCACCTTTGATGACATTTTTTTTTGAAAATTCACTCATCGGATTCGGATGCGCATGAGTCCGTAGAACGGTACTCCGTTAAAATTTTTATAAAAATTCAAAATTTTTAATTGTTTAATTCATAGCTCTTTTGTTTATTGACATTTTGAAAATGTTTTTTGATATATTGGTAGCCCATGCCTAATTGTAAAATTAGGAAGTGGTCCGGTTTCGATACGATCATTATTAAAAAAGTTCATTTTGCAATTAACAATTTCGAAATTTTTTTTTGTAGAATTAAAGGTTAGGCTTAATTAACAAATTAGACACTAAAATAACAATTTTCGGACTGTAACTTTTGAGTTATACGCAATTGTTTATAAAAGGTCACTTTCGCTCCGTAAGTCTATGGAGGGCGCCGATCATCGGTAACTAGTTAAAATTCAAAAATTCGCATTATTTTAGAAGTTAGCTCTAAATGTTGCTAAATTGTTAATTAAGTCAAATGGTAATTTTATTTAAATTCGCTTATGTGCGTGTATGTAAATTTCGGTTGAAAAATTTTATAATTATAGCTCCTATGATCATTTAGATCGTGCATATATTCTATGTATATTAGATAGATTGCGTGAATTTAAGCTGGAGTCGGCCATTTGAGGATACTTCGAGAAAAGAACAAAGTCCACATGTTCCATAACGAAGAAATCAGTAAGCCGGAAGGTGCTGCCCCGCGTGAACTTTGACTAACATCAATGAAGATCGATAATCCGTGCAGTGCTGCCCCGCGTGTATTTTGGTTGAGACTAATTGTCTTCGTGTCAATATGCCGCGAGGTGCTGCCGCACCTTGTTTTTGACCGACGCCCGCCGACGAGACTCATTGTTGGATTCGCATTTGAATTGTGTGCATGTATACCGACGTAGTTTTCAATCATTTTGACGTTTTTAGGCACGACCGCAAGGCGGGAATGCCTTATAGTTTTATCATCGCAAAATTGTAACCAGCGATATCTCAGCCAATTTTCGACCAATCAGGCTGAAAATTTAGGAGAATACAACTCTTATATGTACAAAAAAACGTTTTTTTTACTTTCGCGATTACCGGCCAATTGTTCAAATGAGAGCTCTTTATGCTTATTTTTACATGTATTTTTAATTAATTATGTTGTAATAAGTTTATCTCAGTCAGATAAGTTCCAATCGATCCAATTTTTTTTTCACAAACTCTCCTTATGTTAATATCGTGACAGTCTAAAATTGGACTTATTTCCATTCATACAAAAAATATGCGGGCATTTTTTAAATTTTCGAAAAACGGTTTTTTGGTTATAACTCAAATTCTAAGCATTTTATACAAAAAAGTTAAATGGAAATGTAGTACGTCTCAAAAAAATACAACTTCTTCCTATTAACATAAACCCTCGAAAATGATTAGAATTCAAGTTCACAAGCTAAAATCGAATTTTCACATTAAAATAATTCGTTTAACATCATAAAACTTTTTAGGCTTACGTTGCACATAAAAACGTTCAATATAAAAGTTGTATACATTTAAAAATACAATTTTTGACCATAATAATTATACATTCAGAGCGATTCAATATCTTGTAAAACTCGAAAACAGATTTTTTTTAAAAGAAATTTCAGTTGCCTCGATTATCTCTGCGAAATTAACTCCAATCGAGGCAAATTTTTTTCATAAACTCTCCTTATGTTAATATCGTGACAGTGTAAAATTGGGGCTTGATTCCGTATATACAAAAAATATGCGGGCATTTTTTGGATTTTCGAAAAACGGTTTTTTGGTTATAACTCAAATTCTAAACATTTTACACAAAAAAGTTAAATGGAAATGTTGTACGTCTCAAAAAGATACAACTTTTTCCTATTAACATAAACCCTCGAAAATGATTAGAATTCAAGTTCACAAGCTAAAATCGAATTTTCACATTAAAATAATTCGTTTAACATCATAAAACTTTTTACGTATACGTTTTACATAAAAATGTTCAACATAAAAGTTGTAGATATTTTAAAAATACAATTTTTGACTATAATCATTATACGTTCAGAGTAATTCAATATGTTGTAAAACCCTAAAACTAATTTTTTTAAATAAAAATTTCAGTTGATCTCGATTATCTCTGCGACATTAACTCCAATCGAGCCAAATTTTTTTTTACAATCTCTCCCTATGCTAATATCGTGACAGAACAAAATTGAGCTTGATCCCATACATACAAAAAATATGCGAGCATTTTTTAAAATTTCAAACCAGGTGAGCGCGAAGCGCGAACGTAGGGGGATCTGGTGAGCGCGAAGCGCGAACAGTGGGCGAGCGCGAAGCGCGAGCGTCGGTCGTGCCTTATATGCAAAACGCGAAGCGACTGCAGC
>JACCIB010000701.1:0-99774 GCA_018906965.1 Philotrypesis tridentata
TAACGCAACCTGCTATACTAGCGTGCACATACTTATACGCCAGACAATGTATAACCACTATTGAAGAATTTTTGTCGGATTGTTTTTTTTTAAAAAAATCCTTAACTATAAACTAAAAGAAATGTTAAGTATATATTTTTTTCAAAAAATCCTTAAATGCTAGATATAAGAAATAATTGTAATTTATAAATTGAAAAAACTTAAATACTAGATTCTTAATAAACTGCACAGAACAAAATAGCGTTTTTTTTCCCTCTATGCACATATTATTTTTACGAATACACATATATTAAAAGAGAATAGACATAGAATAAAAAAAGCTGAAATTTATACGCATTGATGACGAGGAATTTACACTCATCCGATGTGTAGAAGCATTCAAAATTTATACGCCATTGATGACTAGAATTTACACTCATCCGATGTAGAAGCATTACAATAAAATGTAAATAAAATGATTAAGTATTTGTAATTAATTTAAAACTATCCTTTTAATAAAAGAAAAACATGTTAAATATTGTTTAAAAAAAAATCCTTAAATATAAAAATGTTTATGACACTTTAATCTAAAGTCACAATAGTGATTTTCAGATTAAAGTAGTGTAAAACATAGTATGGATGTTGTGCAAAGGGTTTTCTTTTTCCCAGGGTTTTCTCCAAAACGATGAGGGGGTGGGATGGTCCCCATCGTTTTGGAAATAAACCCTTTGCATACTCGTTGCATAATAATTAAATAAACTCAATTAGATTGTTACCTAAATATTTAAGGTAGACATCCCGAGACTTATGTTCCTCTTCTAGTTTTTGGTAAGCTGTTGAATCCTTGGTCAGCAAACTGCTAACCCGTGTCGGTAAAAATAAATCATAATTGTCGTCTAGTACGACGACAATTTTTATCCCAAACTTGGTTTGTACCTTCTTCATTGCTGTTAATTTGTACTTCCTACCAATCTCCAACTCCTTCATCTTCTTTGTTGGCAAGAACGATGACGTTCTCGCCACTGCGTTGATTAACTCCATTCTGAAAAACAATAACAACAACAATTGGTTATAAAAATGAATGTATGTGTGTATAGCTTGTCTGCGCGGGGAAAATGTGTATGCGGGTGTGAGAGGTGGACAGAACGAGAGAGAGAGAGAGAGAGAGACAGCGCGCCAGCGAGAGAACGTAAGAGACAACACGCTAGAGAAGAGAGTGCGAGAGAGAGAGCGCTACCGGGTGAGAGTGTGAGAGAGAGCCCGCTAGCGAGGAACAGCGAGATGACGCAAGAGACAGCCGCTAGCGAAAGAATGCGAGAGAGAGAGAGAGAGAGAGAGAGAGAGAGAGCTACTGAAAGAGAGAGAGATAGAGCTCGCTAGCGAAAGAGAGCAAGAGAAAGAACGCGAGAAAGAGGAGAGCGCGCTACTGAGAGAGTGCGAGAGTACGCTAGCAAGAGAGAGAGAGAGAGGAGAGAGAGAGAGAGAGAGAGAGAGAGCGTATGTGTGTATAAAATTATATATATATACTTAGATTTTAATTACTCGTCATAAAAATCCGAATCCGATGAGTATTGGGCATAGACTGGTAGGTCGTGCTGGATCCCTTGTCGAATCGCCCAGAGTCACCGTTGAATTGCCGAAATATTCTGCACGGCACAATTTTTATTCCATCCAGGAACGTGATTTCCACAGACGGCAGGAGAGCAGAAGCCCGGTGTTTTTAGCGAAGGACATCAAAAAGATTCCAAATTTTCGATTCTAACTGATTGTGGAAAGTACGGTTGAATCCACTTCTTCTTTTGTTCGCCTTTAACCCACACCACTAAGTCATTGATTGGGTATTCTTCTATGATGTTAGCGAAATTTGCGTCAGCTTCTCATATGGCACGTCACCACCACTCCAATTTAATCCGTGTAATGAATATTTGAGCCGAGATTAGTTGCCTTCGACTGATTCGGCAACACTTCCCATGGGTTGGGGGGTTGGAATGTTATGAGGTGTGGTATGGCTGCGAGCTCATTCGCTTCGACGTAGGTCAATTCCTTGAATACAAATTCATCCTGGACACCCTTAAAACCCTGAGAATCCATAATAATATCCATTTTGCTAATAAAATAAAAAAAAATAATTATGAAAATTTTAATTGTAATAGAAACGTATAAAGTATACTTACAGACTGGTGGTGATATGGCTGAACGAGTGTTGGCTTAGCATGGGTTAAAGCGCGCTTATATATTCTCCACTATTCCCCCCTATAACAGCTTTACTACAGCATCCCTCCAATGCATAGCAGCATGTTGTAGCTGAGGTGTCAGCTCGCAACAACCTGCATAGTATATGTGTAGATGACTCGAAAAGAGAGAATCGATCTCTTTCCTATAGTAAAACGTATAGGAAGCGTGCCTTTTTCTCTTATGCTCACAGAAACAGTTTTCACTCTCACTAATACAGGTAGCGAGCTTTTTTCGGCTCGCTGCGCAGTGCATTTAGAGTGATAAGTATACTCGAGCGTGCATCGTCTCTCCAATACACATCTCCGAGCCGAGACATCGGCTAAAGCACGCAATAACCTGCAGAGTATACGTATAGAACACTCGAACAGAGAGAATCAGTCTCTCTTTTCTATAGTAAAACGCATAGGAAGCGCAACTTGTTCTCTTAAGCTAATGCGTATCACACAGCTGTACGGTAATAAAACTAATGACGGTACCGAACCTGTTTCAGCTCACTCTGCAGTGTATTAGTACCGATAAGTATACTCACACGCGCATCATCTCCCGAACGCACAGCCTCCTAGATGAGGCGCCAGCACGCAAAAAGCTAAGCTGTGTATTCCCACACATAAAAACGTGCTCTCACTGTTCTCACTGCTCTATACCATTTCAATCCATGACAGTCTCACTCTCCAGGTAAAGCGAGCATCAAACATACGGGGATCGTATCCATTTCCGTTCTCGCCTAGATATATGAGTACGATAAGTCGAAAAGCAAGTTTCTCGCTGTACTATGGAGTGAGCCTTTATTACATTCTAAATGCATTGTTTGCCGAGATATAATGAGTTGGCACATAATCGTATATTTTTCTATGCTTTTTAGGCCTATATTGAATCTTTTCGGACAACCTCAAATATCGAATTCGTAAAACATCACAAAAAATTTTCCCCACTCTTCTCACACAATTTTTTCGTATTTAAGCAAGCATATAAATGTCACGCTCTGCAGTTCATTTTAATCGTTCTTGCTGAACTTATGTGCAAAATTTTAGTAAACAATATCTGATGTGTAAACAATATAAATTAGTTGTAATTTAGTGCAACAATCACCACATAGATTTTTTCGGAACTAGCAGGTATATACCTTGTCGCTTTTAAGTGAGTGCTTATCAACCATCCCCCCACCCCTGTCCAACACATTTTCGAGACTATAGAATTTTTTTGAAGGACTTGGTCCTCAAGTCATTTGAGCTGTAGTTGTGAGCAAGATCACATCGGGTAGTGTTTCGTTCTACAAGAGTTTTCGCTGCAGAATCAACAAAAATCAACATGGAGAAAATCAATGTAAGTGAAAATTATTTAATTTTATATATTTATATGCACACGCACACGCGCACACACACACACACACACACACACATACAAATATACACATATGCACATACACATATACACATATACATATACACATACACACAGACTCTCTCTCTCTCAGTAGCGCACTCTCTCTCGCACTCTCTCTTGGTAGCGCGCTCTGTCTCGCACTCTCTCTTGGTAGCGCGCTCTGTCTCGCACTCTCTCTCTCACGCGTTCTCTCTCTCTCTCTCTCTCTCTCTCTCTCTTTCGCTAACGCACTGTCTCTCGCTGGCGCGTTCTCTCTCTCTCATTCAAGAAACGTGGGCATATTCTCTCTCTCGCTGGCGCGTTCTCTCTCTCTCTCTCTCTCTCTCTTTCTCTCTCTCATTCAAGTAACGCGCGCATATTCTCTCTCTAGCTAGCGCGCGCACATCTCATTCACATGATAAAATATTATTTATTTATTTATTTATTTTTCAGATATATGATGAACAACGCAGTGACCTGGTTTCGGGAGATTACGAAATATTAATAAACGTAAGATTATTTTTTTAATAATATTAATTTTAACTATTTTTAATCATTATTTAATAAGCTTTTTTTCTAATTTACAGAATAGACAATGCATTGATATGCAGAACGTCCCAGACGTTTATGAGGTCTCTGTTGATGAGGATCAAGTTGAAATGATGGATGACATTTTGAAATGTTTATTTTCGACTGCTGAACAACAACCAGCGCATAAACCGCATCAGCAGCAGCAACTACAGTACGAGCCGCAGCAGTAAGTGCAGCAGCAGCATGAGACGCAGCAGCTAGTGCAGCATGAGCAGCCACAGTATGGGAAGCCTGTAGTTGTTTCAGTCGAGGACGTTGATTTTCGCCTCGAGGAGCTGCTTGTGTTACCAGATCGCAAGGCGTCTAGCCCACCAATCGTCAGAGACGAGGAGCCGCTCGATCTGGCGATTGATAACGAACCGCCACTCGAAGTGCAAGACGAGCAGCCCCTCGATTTTGCGATGAAAAAAAGAAATATTGAAAATATTACAGTTGATTGTGATATTGACGAAGAAAATGTAAACTTGCAATATCTCCAGGAAGAGATATATACTGAGGTTATAAATAATTCTAATAAAATTAAATCATTAAATATAGCTATGAAATGTTTAATGAAATTCTTATGTGACAAAAAAGGATTTAAAAATTTAAAGAAACGTATTACTAGGAAAAAACAAAAATGTAATAGTAGTAAGTTAAAAAAAAATAAAAGACGATAAATTTATATTATTTTATAAAAAAAATGTATTCTTATTCTAATTTATAAATATATTTTTGTAATCCAATGCTTTTTCTCCTATTTTCCCATGCATAATTGATTTTTTATAAAACAAAATGTAAAATTAGTTACAAGTCGAAGACGGCTGTATATATAGTTATAGCCACATGCAGGACTCTGTCTGTATGAATAGAGAGAGCAGTTACACACAGAGAAAGCCTCGAGCTATGTGTACTGCATTAAGGGTCTGAGAGTGGGGAGGTCCGCTGACAGAAGCTATGTCTTCATCTAAGTCCACTGCATCGGTAGTGAGCCACCCCCCCCCCCTCGCTCTCTCTCTCTTCTTTTCGGAACTCCGTCTGCAGAGTAAGTCCTCTCTCTAGCCCGCGCATTCATCCCCTCTCCAGAGCAGGCCTACGTATTGTCTCCAACGCAGAGTAAGCGCCCGCGCGTACGCTCTGCTCCAACGCAGAGTAAGTCCCCTGCTCCCCACTACAGCCCGCGCGCACGTCACGAGCAGGCTAGCTATACCTACGCCCCCTCTCTAGCCTGCGATGGAGAGGGTCTCTGCGTTTGAAAGAGGTCTGTGGAAGGAAACGAAAACACAAGTAGCCTGTGTATATCTATGCTGAGCTGGAGGATGTCTAGCCACCCCCCGTCGCAATAGATATTGTCGACTACCATCCTGGTTCGATTCCCATCGCAGTCAAAAAAATTCTTTCTTTTCTTTACTCACCAAAAAAATATACATAAAATAATAAATTAACAATCTCTGAATTTATAATTAATAATAAAAAAATTTAATTTTTCAAATTACTAAGTTGCTTTGTTAAAATGCAAGTATGTTCCTTCATTACTGATTAAAAAACTCTTTAATTTTTCTCAAATAGTGTGCAAAATCATAAACAAAGACAAAAGATGTTGTTTAATTATTGTAGATTGTTGTAAGATTGTTTAATTATTAACTACTTATGACTATAACATTAAAAAACCATAAATTCATGAATATTGTTTATTTATTTATTATAAACAATTCTTAGATACAAAAATAGTACAAATTATTCTGAGATAAAAAATATGAAAATTTAAAAGCAGAGTTTATAATCTAAACAAATCACCATTACACATATTAATATTTTTCTTTACAAAATTGGCGGTGATTCGGGGCTTAAAGGGTATGCTGGGGCTGGCTCTCGAATTATAATATGGACCCGATGTAAAGGTGGCGATGCCGGACTATCGGGAATTGAATTTTGTTGTCGTTGCTGTTGTTGTTGTTGTTGTTGTTGTTGTTGTTGTTGTTGTTGTTGTTGTTGTTGTTGTTGTTGTTGTTGTTGTTGTTGTTGTGGCTGCTCCACTGGATCAAACATTGCCAGTTCTTCCTCATCGCCAATTATAGGAACTCTGTAATTTACTGGAGCCTGCCTAGCTGGTTTTGGGCGATATTGGGGTAGATAAGTAGGCAATTCATTGTAATCAATAAATTCGGGTCTTCCTTCGTACTCATCGAGCGAAATATCAGACGTATTTTTTCTGGACATTTTTTCTGAAACAATGATAAATTATTATTATTATTATTATTATTTACACAATATTTTATACAAAAAATATAAAATACTCATACTCGTGGAAACGATCTTGCTCGTTCGACAGCTACAGCTCAAATGCTCAAAGTCAGTCTCGTAGAGATGAAAATCTTATCTACTACGGCATGCGCTCTCTCTCTCTCTCTCTCTCTCCACCGAACCCTCGCGCACGTTCTCTCTCTCATCTCTTCTTCCCTCACCTTCTACACTTGTATTTAAAAAAAATGTATATTAATTCACTTATTTTTTAATTTTCTTTATTAGGACCATGGATATGATAGAAAAATGTAAACAACTTGTTAAATCATTGGAACAAGTTGAAAAATTGTTAAACAGATCAACTGATTTTGCAACTATCACACGATGGAAAAATCATTACACACGTTGTATAAAAACTTTGAAGAATGTTCTTAAAAGTCAATATTTATCTGTACAACAGAAACAGAGTATGTTGTGCATAATTGCAAAAACAGAATGTATGAAAGCAAGGCTTGAAACCATTAATCAGAGTAAAAGTGGTAGTGGATTATTGCAAGTTACGAGGATTGTTATAACTAACAACATTCGTTAGATTGACATGGACAGCGCATTTAAAAATCGAATGAAAACAGCTACTATAGTTAATTTAACACACATAGATCTAGTTGAATTTCTAAAAGATTGCTCAACATTATTTTCACGCAAAATAAAAAGTATGATGCGTGATAATATTAAAGCTTTGAAAATTAATACTGTTTTAACATGTAAATTTAAAAAAACATGTAATGGCGAAAATGAAGAGGAAGAATGTATTGAAATTAAACATTTCAATACAGAAAATTATGAAATTTTATTTGGAGCAGTCTTAAATAAATAGTTTAAGGCTAATGTCACTGAACCTTTACTCACAAATATTGAAGAGTTTCAGGAGCGTGATTCAGGCTGGACTTTTCATTCTATTGAGAGTATAAGAATAAATGTAAATCAATTTAATCCATTGCGTACAGGTAGTTCATACATACCTTTACCAGAATTTTTAACAAAAAGAAAAGCATGTATTAATATAAGAAATTATGATAACAAATATTTTGTATGGGCGATTTTATCTGCGCTATGTCCTACTGAAGACAAAAAACATTCTGATAGATTAAGCAAATACATCAAATATGAGCATGTATTAAACATGAAAGATATTGAGTTTCCAGTAGCATTGAGGCAGATAACACGATTCGAAAAACAAAATACTTTTATTTCCGTAAATGTTTTCGGATTCGACAATAAAAATATTGTACCTCTATATTTAACAGCTTTCAAAAAGAATAATCATGTAAATCTTCTCTTAATAACACAGCAAAATGATAATTTAGATGATAAATTCATAGCAGAATCACATTATGTGTACATAAAAAATCTTTCACGCTGAATTAGCAATAATATTACAAACAGAAAAGGAAAATTATTCGTTTGCGATAGATGCTTGAATTTTTTTTACAAAGAAGATAGTTTGTCTCAACATGAAGAGCATTGTAAAATATTAAATAACTGCAAAATTAGATTACCTGGACCTGAAAATGATATAATTCAATTCAAAAATCATCGATTTAATGAAAAATTACCATTCATCATCTATGCAGATTGTGAGTGTTTGCTGAAACGTATAAGACAAGAGAAAATTGCAAATACACAACCAGTGCAGAGTCATCAGATATACAGTATAGGATATTATTTTAAATGCAGTTACAACGACTCTTTATCGAAATATAGTTTTTATAGAGGTCCTGAAGCATCTCTATGGTATTCTGAAGAATTGAAAAAAATAGAAGAACTGATAACTAATTTGTACAATAATCCTTAACCTATGCCAATTTTATCTCAAGCTGAAATAACTGACTATCACAATTCAAAGATATGCCATATTTGTGAAAAACGTTTAAACGATAGTGAAAAAGTGCGTGATCATTGCCATCTTACTGGAAAGTATCGAGGACCTGCACATAATACATGCAACTTAAACTATCAAGATTCGAAAATTGTTCCTTAATTATTTCATTAGTATTTCATAGTTTAGTAGTTTCATGCTTCCTACGAAAACTTTAAAATTGAGCTCGCTCGTATCGAGTAGCTAATGCCTTACGTCGTACTATCAGATCGAAGAAAAATACAACTATTCAACTACATTCAGAGAGATACACCTATTCCTATGAGTTTCCGTTCATGGGAGCTGTACGAGTATCCAGTTCTTCTGACCACGAGGCAACATGTTTAGACAATAAAAACATCAAACCAGTTGGAGAAACCGCGCTTTATTATTCTTGGCTTCAAAACAGCGAGAAAAGCAAGCAAAACAATTAATGCTAGCTTATTTGATCATTGTAATATTAGTAATGTAAAACTCTTCCTCAACTCTTAGAGTTATCCTTACGGAAATCTCAATCTTGATATTTCAAATAATCAGTATGCTCTACTTTATGATATGTACGCAAAATTTCAAAATGCATACTATACTGAAAGCGCTATAATAGACCCGCTTTTAAGTAAAACAGATTTTAAAGAGTTTGCACCTCTCATAGTCATTGATTGTTCCAAACAAAACGAGTCTATTAAACAGGCAGCGGTAAACGTTCGTCTTGAATTTGAGTGTAAAAATAATGTACCTGCGAATACAACAGCGTATTGTTTAATTTTGCATGATCGCATTGTAACGTATAATCCTATAAGCGGCGATGTAAAGAAACTTGTATGAAACTGTATATATAAAGCTTGTATGATAAAAACTAGTTAGTTAGTCAGCCATGGGTCAAAATAGTAGCAGCGGCAATTCGAGCAATCAGCCAAAGAAAGCTGAGGGTAAATCAACTCAATGGAAGTACTATAAGGCTATAGAAAATTCTGATATAGTTGTGGAAATAAAGAAAAAATAGGATTCCCCCACCCCAAAACGTTGACTATAAATATGTGATGATTCACAATGAACTTGTCTGTCGATTACTAATCGCTGAAACATGCGATATGGATAAGTGGAAAAAAAGCTTCTTCAGCGGAAAAAGGAGGAGGAGAGGAACATCAATTTCTCGTCGAGTCGGAAAAATTGAATGAAAAAACTTCGGCTTCGTATCAAGAAACAGCGACAAATACTCAAAAAGATTCAAAAAACTCTGGTTTTCAAGATTCATTCTCAAGTTATAGAAGCCGTCCGAGTAAAGGCACCAACACTGATTTAATTAATTTCAAAGATGAGCGTTGACTTGTTTGGACGACATTTGAATACCTTAAAAGGACCTCCCGGCATCGGATATAAACTCACTTCTGACAGTCAGTATAGTTTAGAAGACAAGAGATTGTGCAATGTATAAATTTAAACACTCTGCACAGTGTTACTCAAACTATAAAATCTGATTTTAAACTGAAATATCTAAATTATATGAAATAGTTGAGTTACACAGAGACGAGATTGTTGAAAAGCTAAGGACACTTACCATTAATATTGAGGCAATAAACAAACTGCTACTTGAACTAAATCAGCATGGATAAGTATTCTAGCAATACAAACTCTGTGCCCGAAAAGCATGGTTATGATAAGTTGGATAAATCCAATACCGATGAAAAAACTAAAGATTCTGTTTGGAAAAAGTGTACTACTATCTTCTCAACGAATAAACATTCTTGCCCCGGCCGAGAAGGCTATAAAAAATTGTAAAAACTATGTTTGTAGTATAAAATAAATAGTAAATTTGTTTTTAAAACAAAAATTTTTGTTTTATTTACATCCCATCCTCCTTCCTCGAGTCAGCTTGGGGAAAAATGATAAAACAGTTCGCTGGGGGGCAGATCGATGGGGCAGATCGATGGGGATAAAACAGTTCGATGGAACAGATCGATGGGGCCTGGGCAGCTCGCTGGGGTCTGCAATGGGGCCAGTGGGAGTGCCGATAAAACAGGGGGTATTGCAGGAATCCTGTTTTACCAATTGGTCGGTAATGCAGGAATATTTTACCCATGGTCGGTAAATAGTGGCGCAGAACCCGCTTGGGGCAGTAGCCGCGCAGCCCCTACTACTCTCATTCTACAGTAAATTTGCCTTAAAAAAATCATATAAAAAAATTTTTGATTTTTTTAAATTTTAACTCAGGCATAACCCCTTAACCTAATTAGACATTTTAATTATAACAGTGAAATATAATTAAGTCGATAAGTCGAGTTTGTATTAATAATAGATTACAATAACATAAACATGACTAACAGAATTTTATTAGATAAGTATTCAGTTTTATTTTGATATCTATCAGTAAAATAAAAATAAACTTTTTGTAAAATGATTCTTTGTTTAAATGTTTTTATTTTTTTTCAGATATTTTCTGTTTCCATTGAGAGCTTACACAACTATCAAGTTATATAGGAAGGGAATTTCCGTGACAAGCTAGTGAAGTGAAAAAATGATATATAACTATATTATATATCATATATTATATATCATTTATAAAATTTTATAAACTTATTCTTTGATTAAATGTTATCTTTGAGTCAAGAAAGTTTATAACCTCATATACTGGACGATAGCCAGTGTTGGGGTTCGAGAGAGCCACCATGGGTGGCTTTTGATACTCATCGGCAATTTCAGACCGTCCAAGCGAGATCGATCTGGTACAGCTAGCTTCACGCAATACGAACTTGTCCAAGTGATGCTTGCGCTGTTGCGTACCACGTCCCGCATATTTCTGATTTTCAGCACGTTAAATTTAAATTCAAATTTAATTTATATATAACCCTGTAAATAGCACATGAAATTAAATTTTTTTTTATATGGTAAATACAATTAATACATTTGTATAAAATAATATATTTTTAGAATAAGTGAGCTAACAAAACCCGTAATACTATAATTACAACGAAAGGTAAGTAAATTTAATTATTTTTATTCTGTAATTTTGGGCACTAATTTTGTCAAAAATTATAATTTAAAGCCCTTAGATTATATTTAAATTATGCTAAAAGAATTAGAAAATCTATGTGAGCCGTGCGCTACATATACTATAGTGTATGTATGTTAACGAAAAGAGATAATTCTATTGGCCCGCGCTGTAAACAAATCACGGATAGCTCTAAGTATATCTATATTAATAGTGTATTTACCATATAAAAAAAAATTTTATTTCATGTGCTATTTACAGGGTTATACATAAATTAAATTTGAATTTAAATTTAACGCGCTGAAAACCAGAAATAAGCGGGACGTGGTACGCAACAGTGCAAGCATCACTTGGACAAGTTTGTATTGCGTGAAGCTAGCTGTACCAGATCGATCTCGCTTGGACGGTCTGAAATTGCCGATGAGTATCAAAAGCCACCCATGGTGGCTCTCTCGAACCCCAACACTGACGATAGCTGGATATCTCAAGTTTAGACCAGCAAAAAGAAAGTTCCTGTGACGAAGTGAAATTAGTGAAGTGAAAAACTATTTTGATTCAAGAATTATTTATAAGATATGCTGAAAGAACACAATTGTCAAGAATAATATATATATCCATTTAATAATGGATCAGACAATATATGAACTGTAACAACTTTTATCCAGTGTAATCAAATTTTATGTTTACAAAGTGTCTCTGACGTAATATTTATTATGGTTACGTATTCATAAATTATTTATAAGAAATGCCGGAAGCACTAGATTGACAAGAATAGATGGAATATCTATCAAGTTTAAACCAGCAAAAAGAAGGTTCCTGTGACGAAGTGAAGTTAGTGAAGGATTTTCAGTCAAGATAATACATTCTATCGACATTACTGTTAATATTTATCTGCACTTACGTATCAACAATGCATTGCTTATTATTAATGATAATGTATTATCAAACTTGATTGAAGAAAGCTTGAATAGACTTTGATTAATAAATCATTTTGAAGTAATGCCGGAAGAACTCAAATGATAAAAATATGTACATATATACCTAACAATAATAACATAGACACGACTAACAGGATTCAATTAGATAAGTATTTACTTTTATTTCGATATAAATCAGTACAATATAAATAAATTTTTTGTCAACTGATTCTTTGTTTAATTATTTTTGTTTTGTTCAGATATTTTTTTCCATTTGGAGGTTACACAACATTCAGGGTAGATAAAAAAATTCAACGAATTTTCCTGTGACAAGCTTATGGTGAAGTGAAAGAAGTTTACGTAAGTTTTGCAGTTTTAATATTCAAGATTTATGATTTATGATTACTAAATTTAGAAGTCAAGTGGGTTAAAGTGTGCGTATTGTATTTTCATACAATACTAATACTAATACTACGCGTTAGATATTTCTTTTTTGAATAATAATGATCCAAACATAACTATTTACTGTACAGACGGTGTCGAAAAAAGAATTATTATTGCAATAATACATAAGCATATGTACATTAATTTTTTAAATTTGTAACTTAAGTAGTTGATGTTAATGATTCTTTGTAATTTAGGTAATATACCATTTAAAAGTAGAGAAATCTTTCCGCGCCCCCGTCCCCCCAATAAACCTTTTGAAAAGGTAAAAGGCTGGCAAGTATAAGGTCGTTTCTTCCTATGTAAGAATTAAAGATTAATTTTATAACTTTTGATAACCTTAAAGTCACAAAAATTCTAAGAGTTTACTCTATCTATACGGTTATTTCATTGTTTTAATCAAAGTTCATTTTCGAAATCTCAATTTCGAACCCTTATATGGTAAAAATTCAAATCTATCTATCTATGAAAATATTAACGCGTAAACATCTTCACGTTAAGGGTCTGTTGGTCAGACTACCACTTCTTTAATGTTACTTCTACTTCTCCTATACCTTCGATTTTACATAAATTTCAATTTTAATTTTACCAAAAGAAAGTTATGATATCAATAAATAAATTGGCAAGTTCTTTTATAAAAAGCGATCGATTTGAAATAAATAAATAAGCGTTTAAAAGGGGAGGATAATAAATATATATGTATTTATATAAACACTAATTGACCAAATTGCAGTATGTGAAAAGGTACAGTCGGGTAAAATTAAAACTTTAAATAATTGCGACCGCTGCCACGTTCTGCGCATTCTAGCTGACGTTTGGTGACCGATCACGATGATGCCATATATACCGTGGGAGATTAGGCCGCCATTCTTCCGGTAAATTGGGCGTTGCGTGATGGGTCACAAACATGCGCAGAACGTAGCGCCAATATGTTATTATACAAAGTTTCAATTTAACCCTCTGGTACACGTAATAGAATGGTATGAAGTGCCCATAATATGTGGTAATATCATATTTGTCTAAAATTAATATGTAATTTAACACGATTGTTTCGCACCATGAAAACTTTTTCTTTTATTTATGGAAGCAACGAGCGGATGTACAATCTACTCTACTCAGTAATTCAGTAAATGTGCTGCTATCCATATTTCATTAAAAATCTATGTCTAGGACGATTATATACAACTATATATGAGATTTAAATTCTATTGATTTACATACATTAAAAAAAACAGGAACTAATTCTATCATGTAGAACGCAATTTTTTTTACGGAAAAACTTGCTGTCCCATCCTATCATAGATGATTGATGGATACCATCTTCAAATGATGCAAGGTTAACCAAAGAAACTTGTTAATGAAACACCGTTAGAAAATCTCTGAATCGATTTTTCATTCTATATGTATTTATTACTGTCCTTAACCAATGTTTGATAAGAATTCAAACTTAGTGTTGCAATCATTCTAGGCTCAATTTTTGGTTATTTGTATGTATGTTTTACAAAACTCTGTTATGATTATCGGAAGATTACAGGAAGTTGATTAAAATAATTGTAACTATTAATTCATATTAAAAAAATGTTATAAAATAAATTTCTATGACTCAAGTTGGAAAATATATCAAGCTTTAAAATATTAAATTAATATTTATGTAGTTTACCGCTTTTAGTTTTAAATTTTTTCTTAATTAAAACATGGAATTCCTATTATTATTATTTGAGGCCATCGTTCTCACATTTTAATATAATGTTTTGTGTAGTACCCATTATAGGATAATAAGACGTTAAATTAACTATATGAGACATATTATGATATTGTAAATTGCACTGACATTTAGTAGTTCATCGATCATCTATGAATCTATGATATGTATAGTACGGATGATATGTATAGTACATCTATGAATCTATGTACGGGACGGCAAGTTTTTCCGTAAAAGAAATTGCGTTCTACATGATAGAATTTGTTCCTGTTTTTTTTTTAAATGAATGTAAATCAACAGAATTTAAATCTTATATATAATTGTATATAATCGTCCTCGATATAGATTTTCTAATGAAATAAGGATAGCAACACATTTACTGAATTACTAAATGGAGTAGATTGTCCACCCCCTCGTTGCTTCCATAAATAAAAGACAAAGATTTCCGGATGCGAAACAATCTTGTGAAATTACATATTAATTTTAGACAAACATGATATTACCACATATTATGGGCACATCATACCATTCTATTACGTGTACCAGAGGGTTAAATTGAAACTTTGAATAATAACATATTGGCGCTACGTTCTGCGCATGTTTGTGACCCATCACGCAACGCCCAATTTACCGGAAGAATGGCGGCCTAATCTCCCACGGTATATATGGCATCATCGTGATCGGCCACCAAACGTCAGCTAGAATGCGCAGAACGTGGCAGCGGTCGCAATTATTTAAAATTTTAATTTTACCCGACTGTACCTTTTCACATACTGCAATTTGGTCAATTAGTGTTTATATAAATACATATATATTTATAATCCTCCCCCTTTTAAACGCTTATTTATTTATTTCAAATCGATTGCTTTTTATAAAAGAACTTGCCAATTTATTTATTGATATCATAACTTTCTTTTGGAAAAATTAAAATTGAAATTTATGTAAAATCGAAGGTATAGCAGAAGTAACATTAAAGAAGTGGTAGTCTGACCAACAGACCCTTAACGTGAAGATGTTTACGCGTTAATATTTTCATAGATAGATAGATTTGAATTTTTACCATATAAGGGTTCGAAATTGAGATTTCGAAAATGAACTTTGATTAAAACAATGAAATAACCGTATAGATAGAGTAAACTCTTGGAATTTTTGTGACATTAAGGGTATCAAAAGTTATAAAATTCATCTTTAATTCTTACATAGGAAGAAACGACCTTATACTTGCCAGCCTTTTACCTTTTTAAAAGGTTTATTGGGGGGGGGGGGGTGCGGATCAATTTATTCTTTAATATATTTTAAAGTCATTTTTAAATTTTTTCTATTTCGATTTCTCCCTTCACATGGCGAGACGAAAACGTTCTGCATTAAGTCAGACTGAGCGCTCGCACATCTCTTCTTATACGCTGGACTACCTCTAGACTCATTACGTGGTCCAGAAGGGAAAAAACGATTTTCCAAGACAAAGAACAAAAAATAAATTCAAGATTTTCAAATGCACAGATGAGACGCAAACACCTAGCATTGCGTCTATGTTAAGCGCTTGCGCATTTTGCTTCCTGAATACCTCGAGATCTAGTGTGTGATCTCGAGTGGAAAAGGTTTTAAAATCAAAAAATAAATTTAATGTATTTAGATGAGTGTGTATACACTATCTAGTATGATTTTATCCCTCGGTAGTTTGTTATAATTCTTTTATTGTTATTATCGATCTCTCCGAGGCAATGGTTTAGAAAGTGTTTAAAAAATTAAAACTCCTTTCTTTTAAGAAACGACGTTTCGGCGATCATTGTCGCCCTCATCAGGAAACTGTCAAAAAATTTTTTATTACAATAAACATACAGACTTTAAAATGAACAGAGTATTACATAGAAAAGGCGATATTTTTGAAACTTACATATTGGAGCACATTTGATTTGTGTACATCTCGATAATCCTTTCCCACTGCTAGTTAACAGCCGGGGAAGAGAGAGACCGTGTGACACAGCTATTATTTATACCGCTTTGTTAGCTACTGTCTCGGAAGTGAGGAAGTAGCCGGCAATCATCGCTTATATAGTGCGAAAAGTCTTTCGCGCGGTTTGTTTACATATGACGTCACGCATCACCTCATCCTTTCGATGTATACAAATTTGATTTTAAATCTTAAGATGGTATATTAAATGTGTGTACACGTTATTAAGTTTCTGGGTATCCTCTTTCTTATTGATACCATTATCTTGCAAATGTATATGCATCATTTCCGAGATCAATCTTTTATTTAAATTGTTTTCTTTGTCTTTTATTTTAAATCCTTCAAAATTAAAAGTATGATTGTACTTTTTACTATGCTCGGAAATGACACTGTCCTTAGATTTTCTATGTTCTTCAATACGTGTACACACATTTCTTTTTGTTTGGCCCACATATGTAGCCGTGCAGTCGTTACATCCAAGTTTATAAACAACATTTTTCTCTAGGTGTTTCTCTTTTTTATCCTTTCCTTTCACAATAATATTGCACATATTACTGTGTATTTTTGGAATGGTCGTAATGTTGGTTTTCTTGAATGAATGTCGCACCCGCTCATAGAAACCATCGATGTACGGTATGCTAATGTGATTGTTATATGTATTGTTTTTCGCACATTGCTCTGGTTTTTTAATCATTCTGATTTACAAAAACCAATTTACACATGAAATGGAAGTGAATAAATCCATAAGTTTTTTGGAGGTATTATTGATTAATGAAACACATAAAATAAAAACTGGTTGGTACACGAAACCAACTTTCTCTGGCAGATTTTTGCACTTTAATTCGCAACACCCGATAAGTCAAAAAATTGCCATGGTGTATAATCTAGTTGACAGGGCGGTGAAGTTATCGGATAAATGTTTTCATCAGAAAAACATTGATATTGTAAAATGTCTATTATTCGATAATGATTACCCCTCTGTTTTCGTTGAAAAATACGTCAAAAAACGATTACCTGCAATCAGAATGATTAAAAAACCAGAGCAATGTGCGAAAAACAATACATATAACAATCACATTAGCATACCGTACATCGATGGTTTCTATGAGCGGGTGCGACATTCATTTAAGAAAAACAACATTACGACCATTCCAAAAATACACAGAAATATGTGCAATATTATTGTGAAAGGAAAGGATAAAAAAGAGAAACACCTAGAGAAAAATGTTGTTTATAAACTTGGATGTAACGATTGCACGGCTACATATGTGGGCCACACAAAAAGAAATGTGTGTACACGTATTGAAGAACATAGAAAATCTAAGGACAGTGTCATTTCCGAGCATAGTAAAAAGTACAATCATACTTTTAATTTTGAAGGATTTAAAATAAAAGACAAAGAAAACAATTTAAATAAAAGAATGATCTCGGAAATGATGCATATACATTTGCAAGATAATGGTATCAATAAGAAAGAGGATACCCAGAAACTCAATAACGTGTACACACATATTTAATATACCAGCTTAAGATTTAAAATCGAATTTGTATACATCGAAAGGATGAGGTGATTCGTGACGTCATATGTAAACAAACCGCGCGAAAGACTTTTCGCACTATATAAGCGACGATTGCCGGCATTTTCCTCACTTCCGAGACAGTAGCTGACAAAGCGGTATAAATAATAGCTGTGTCACTCGGTCTCTCTCTTCCCCCGCTGTTAACTAGCCGGAGGAAAGGATTATCGAGATGTACACAAATCAAATGTGCTCCAATATGTAAGTTTCAAAAATATCGCCTTTTCTATGTAAAACTCTGTTCATTTTAAAGTCTGTATGTTTACTGTAATAAAAAATTTTTTGACAGTTTCCTGATGAGGGCGACAATGATCGCCGAAACGTCGTTTCTTAAAAGAAAGGAGTTTTAATGTTTTAAACCCTTTCTAAACCATTGCCTCGGAGAGATCGATAATAACAACAAAAGAATTATAATAAATTTAATTTTTCAGCTCGATTGTCCTTTACCAGGCATTACATCCTGCTAAAGAACAATCTTCAGTACGTGAGGATCAAGTAGCAGTCCAAAATTAAATTCTTTATCTATTCTGAAACGCATTGCATCATTTCATGAGTAGAGAAGCAACGTGCATTGCGTCACGATCACTTTCATTTTCGTTGCTGAACTTATACAATGCAATACGTCATTGTATATAGAAGTGATTATTCAAAATATTTCAGTTTTAATTTACTCCCGACATACTTCGATTGATTCGCCCGGTATCATGGACCATCTCAAATTTAAACAATTTATCGTTTAAAATTTTTTTATCGCTCGCCTCTTTTCTTTCTCTGGTATGCGGAGGCGGGGTCGTTTCAATATCCCAAATACAGTAACAGAAATTGAATTTATACAATTTTTTTAATATGCGATAATAGTTTAAATTATTTTTTATCAAGTTCCTATTATCTATTGAAAATAGTAACTTAATTTTGTAAAACATACATACAAATATGCCAAATGTGAACTTGTGAATTATCAGAAAATTATATTTCAATTCTACAAATATTGGTTAACAAAGGTAGAAAGCATATTCTAAATGAAGTATCAGTTATTTGAAATTTTTATAATTTGAAAACGACGTCTACCATTGCCTACGATAGCACGGGACGGCAAGTTTTTCCATAAAAAAATTGCGTTCTAAATATAAGAATTTGTTCCTCGTTTATTAAAATAAATTTGGGTTCGATTTTTTATATAAACATAATATTTAAATTTCATATTTCATTGTAAATGATCGTCCAAGATACATGCTATAGATTTCATGACATAAGGAGATAGCAAGTCATTTTCTGAATTACTAACTAGAGTAGATTATACATCCGCTTGTTGCTTCCATAAATAACAACAGATCACATACACAGGTGGGTACTATTGAAATCTTGAATAATCCCGAAATGGCCCCACGTTCTGCGCATGTTTATGATCAATCACGCGACACCCCATTTAGCGTACAGGCTATCCACTTTTCACATGCTATAATTTGATCGAGTGTTTATATGAACACATATATTTATAATCGTTCCTCAATTGAAACGGTTAATTTTCCTTAATTTAAATGCGAAGATGGTTACACGTTCATATTTTCATACATGAGTTAAGAAGACATGCATCCTAACATAATTATTTGTTTTCCAACTTGATGTATAAGCATCACATTTTCTTCCTGTATTTGTGTTTGGATCACCTATTCTCTAGAGGAAAGAAGATATATTATTTGTTGACCGGACTATTATAACATTAACACGTCTTAAGAGTATGCAGTGAAACTACTAGTATTTTGTCTATATAAGTGTTATCAAAACCTTTAATTTACATAATTAAGGGGTTTATGACAGGGTTAGAATTATGAAAATATCAATGTTTTCTTTCACTTTTTCCACAGTTAACAGTCCGTAGAATGTGGTCCTGAAAGCCGTTTTTTGCTAAAAACATTTGCCTCGAAGATATAGACAAAAAACTGATTAATCTGTTTCAAGTAAATTTTTGAAAAATCGTGATTTTTAAATATTTTAATTAGGCCAAACTTGTGGAAAGGATTGTATTTCATAAGAAGTAAGAGTATTTCATAAGATTGTATTTCATAAGAGTAATTTCATAAGAAATCTTACTGAAAAAACGACTTAAAAACCACGTTACAAACCGTTTTTTTTTCAAGATTTATTAATTTATTTCCGTAAAATATAATAAAATCCGTAAAATTAATTTTTCTATGTGTGATTTTATGTTATTAAGCTCAATGTGTTAAAGTAAAGGCATTCAACAAATTTGAATTTGCTACTCGATCAAGTTGTGCCTCACAGCGTCCGGTCGAGAATGAATATTACTGTTTGATCGGTATAGTAGAATTTTCTGTAAAAGCAGAATGCAGCCAAACAGCTGTTTTTCATCCAAGACACTAGATCAGTGCAGTGTCTGCTAACTGCTAATGTTTATAACCTCAGTGGTGTTGTAAAAGTGCAAGAGCTTCTGCAGGGTACAAAAATTATTCAGATAAGTATTGGAAACTAATTACTAATAATTGTGTTCATAATGAGCTTATTCTTTGTTGGTTTATTTTTTTGCTTTTAGGTATACGGGTGCAAGCCAGCAGGATGGGAGTTTATATTGACTGTCTGGAGTATAATTTTGCATACTTTTTAATAACTTGAAGTGTATTTAATAATGGTAAGTATTGCATGTAATTGTAATTTATAAACATAACTTGATTATGAATAGCTAACGATAATCTTTATTTTATTTTCAGCTTCTAAATGCTATTATCGCACAGCATGACATGCACATACCACCAAATATACTTTATTGTTTGTATATTTGAGTACCAAAAGCAAATCAAGGTATGCCAGATAGTTTCTGTAAGTATAGTTGAGTTCATTTGTATGATTTACATTATAAACTTTAAATGCCTTTTACTCAAATTTAGTTTTTTCATGCTTTTTGTATACTTGCCGCAGCTTTCTGAAGGAACCGTACCATCAATCCTTATGAACCAAATTGAAAAACCTTTCTTATGAGTATGGTCACAAACTGAGAGGAACAGAGTTGGCAAAGATAAGTTCAAAGTGAATGTTACGTATGTTTACATATGTAGCATTCACTATAATTACTAATATTTTTAATGTATGTTTAATTAATTATATTAATTTTGTGTTTTTCTGGAATCTGTTCCGCTTAGTCTGAGACCAGATTAATAAGGAAGATTTGGTACTTTGATTCATCAGGATTGATGGTACGGTTCCATCAGAAACATGCGGCAAGCAAACAAAAGTGATGAAAATCATGATTTTTGGTAAGCCAATATCTTTAATTGTTCTTAAATGTTATTCTCACTTTATGCATATTATTTATGCATAAAAGTGATGTATAGTATTTAGATTTCAAATGAAAAATGTATTTTTTAGAGCACCTACATATGTTTATTTTTTACAGAACTAATAATTTTTATTTTTTTTCTAGGTTTTAACCCTGTCATAACACCTTAAATAACTGTATAGTATAAAGCACTTATAATTTCGGCTACATAAGAGTTGTCGAAGTTTGAAAATTAAAGTTTAATTGTAGAGTAAGCTCTTAGAATTTTTTATTTTGTCTGTATGAGTGTTAATGAGAGTTTTATTTTGTCTGCATAGGTGTTATTAAGAATTTAAATTTTTGTTAAATTAAGCTTATCAAGAATTGCAAAATTAATCTTTACTTTTTCCATGAAGAAACGACCTTATACTTGACAGTCTTTTACCATATAAAGGTTTGTTTGAGGGGGGGGGCGGGGAGATTTCACTTCTTTTAAAAGTAATGCAATACATTTAACAACGATGTTACAGTTAACATCTAATAAATATATTATGAATTTCTAGCTTTTAAGGAAGGATGTATTTAAAGCATTTCAGCTGCTAACCTAGTGTAATATTATTTATGAACGGCAATATATTAACTAAAATAATCTAACCAGGCATGGCAAAAAATTCCAGTCCGTCATGATCTGTTCAATATATTACTACTGCAAAATCTCAGGTGAGATCTGAGATAATATCTCCGGTGACATCTCACCTGAGAACTCACGCCAAAATCTCATCTAATCAATTTTTCGTTCATTATATATTTAAGACTATTCTTAGTCAATTAGTGACTATTTTCCAAGAATTCGAACATACAACGTTTTTAAAAAATTGGACTATATTTATCCAAAATTCGACAAAATTCTAAGTTCAAATTTAAAAAAATGTTCTAAGTTCGATTTCTTCAAAAATTGACACTAATTCATTGAGAACGGACTTAGATACATAATGAACGAAAAATCGATAAAAATCAGTTAGATGAGATTTTGGCGTGAGGCCTCAGATGAAATGTCACCTGAGATATCATCTGAAATCTCACCTGCGGTTTTGTAATAGGGATTGTAGATAACATTCTCAACATTTTCAACAACAACCCTCTAACACGGAACGGTCAGGAACGGCGGAATCAGATATTACGAGATAGAATAGGACGCAATGGAATTATATGGTGTAACGTAATCCAATAGACTTCGTTGTGACGCTGTAGACGCAAATACATTTCCATTGACGCGGTAAATTCAGAATCTAAGATCACTCAATATCGAATAGACTGGCACCGTATAAATCAGAAACCAACGGTCGTTCTCGCACGCGCATAAACAGGAAATCGCAGAAAACTCGAAATTTAAAACAATAGATCCATTCACAACAGAAGTTAGATGACAACTTTCACCAAATTTATGGCCGCTCAGAAAACCCGAGATGCGAGACTCTACAACCACTCTCAAGAAACGCTAAAAGAACATTAAAAAAAAATGAGACTATCAAATTTAATCGTTCGGAATTTTAATTATGCGGCAAATAAGAATATCATTGGATCAATTTATTTGAGTTATCGTAGCAGTTTACCGTCTTTAGTTCTATTCGTTCATTAAAAATGTCACCTGCATTCAGTTAGATAAGTTTTTTATATTTATTTTATTTTGTTTTGTTCTCAAAAGAATATGATACTTTTAGTACATTTTATTTTAAGTTTTCAGATACGGTCAACAGCTCAGATTCGGATTTTGAAGATGACTTAATGATAATCCAGTTTCAATTTGGACTCACTAAAGGAACAAAATTATTATAAATATTATCTTATCAAGGGGTACGCCATCCCGCCATCGGGCGCTAGCCAGACCCTATATACTTCTCATAGGCATCGTAGGAAACTAGTCGTACGGTTTTCTTCGCATTGACAACTTCTTTTCTAACATATAAGCATTTAAATGAAAGCTTGCGACGAAAGTAATAAAATCACATCAGCGTCACATTTTGTGACATTGCTTCGATCGGAAGATATTCTAAAGAGAAAGTTCTGGCACCTCAAATCTTCAAGCGGGAGAAGAATTGTTCGACGAATATCCGGTGACGTAGCATTTACGTAATTCTGGGCTATATAGGTATACTTAAGTGTACGATATTTTTCTGGGGACGATATAGATATACTTTAGTGTACGTTGTTTTTCCGCAGACGACAGACGATGTTTTCATATTTGGATGCGATTGTAAGTACTAACTCTCTCTCACTCTCGGCACTCGGGCGATCAAGCCCCATCTTTCTCTCTCTCTCTCTCTCTCGCGCAGTGTGCGGTGGAGCATATACGCTCGTACGATCGAGCACTATACAAATTCCGCTCTATAATATATGTTTTCTCTAGTTCTCGTTATTTCACGCGTGTTCATTTATTAGTAACCCCGTCCTCTGCCGCCTTTGTTCCGTGCATACGCACGGACACGACGAACCGGCCGAGCCGTGTTAATCACGAGGAGACAACGACGAGATAATAAACGTGACTGTACGAGTGACGGTTGTACATGACCGATTGCTATACGGGAACAGTAATCGTGCCGTTACAAATGGCGCCCTAACAGTTTTGTGGCTTAAATAATAATTGAATATTCGTGAAAATATTTTCTTCTTTTCCCTCGTATTATTTTGTAAATGTTGCACCACGTGTAAGTTCCGCACTACTCATATTGTTCTCGTTGTTGCATTAATTACGCGGTGGAGAAAAATTATTCGTATAATAATTTTATTCCCGAACACAAAATCGACGAGAGCGGGTCACAAGACATTAACGTGTTTGTTTACATTTGAGCGCTGAATCGAGAGCTCGAGGCACGCGCCGCTCTCGTGCACACGAACATTAGTGTATAAGCGTATAACAGACAAATAACCCTAGAGTACTGCTACTCGGACATTTGTTTGTGCGATTTTTGTTTTCGACGCGTTCAGGTAGCCCGTCTATAGGCAAGCGAAAGTCAATCGGCCGAACGGTGAAGACACTACCGCTGCGTACTGTACTTATGTTTATGTCGCGCGCGCCGAGCCATAGCTCGACTTGATAGTGTCGCCCGCCCGGGCAAATATAGGAATTTTCGCCTGTAGATTGAGAGAGACAGTGAGCATTATAAACGCACGCCTAATACTACGGCTGCGCAATTCTCACTGTGTATTTCGAACGCACATTTCTTAGTATATGTCGACTGACTCTCCCTATACTATAGCCGTATAGTAATTGCGTATAATATTATTATTTATAATATTATTTATTTATGTAACACTATTTTATTATTTGCAACATTTGTAACTTTTATTATTTTTCTGTAAACTTGAAATTATTTTCGCACTTATTTTTTTGCGATTATTCGATATTTCGCGTGCGAACAATTTTACTTTACAGTATTTTTTTTCTGTGCTGTTATTTACGTTATTAAACGACTAGTGGTAAACTCGTTTTTTTCTCGCGTTTAGCATTTTTACGTAGTAAATCGTACGTGAGGTACAAAATTTTTTTTACTGTTTGAAACTGACTCTATCGCTCGATGATGGAAGATTGAAAGGTTAATAAAAATGCGTCTCTTCGAGCCAAATGTTAATAACTACGCCATACGTTTCGGGGTATTTTACCCCCTCATCAGTGGCTAAGCAAATTAATTTATTATTAAGGATTACAAGACAATTAGAAATTATGATAAATAAAACAAATTAAATTACCAAAGTTTAAAATGAGTGGTGAACTACATCGACGACGTAAAAACCGCAGACGGCGCTAAAAATTACAATTCGCAAATTTGAAAAAATTACAAAAGAATTTAATAATGGTTATAAAAATCGCTACAAAAATTTACAACTTACAAGTTGTAACGCTCGAAAAACAAAATTGATAAGCGCGACCGGTGCCACTCGGTGGTAATGTGGCACCGGCCAAGGACAAAAGTCAACTAAGTTTACAGCTAAAATCGATCTTATATATACGTTACAATACATCCGTCAAACGGATTCTAATACAATTAAAAGTGTATAAAATGCAAAAATAAGGCGAATATTGTAGCCACGAAAGCCGCCGAGCTCGCTGAGTGTATCCAGAACACATAGCACAACAGAGGTGACACGAGCTGTTATTCATGTAGTAGATCGGAGAGCCCGCGCTGCTCCGCACGCGACGCCCCTACCATGACTGTATCACTATATAGTACGGTATGGCCAGGCCGTTGCCACGGCAACCCGGTTCTCCGACCTCCCACTTGGGATGTGCCGCTCCGGCCCGCCAGCCAATCACCATTGAACACGTGTTGGCTGAACTGAAGAGAGCGCGAAGCGGTGAGCCACCTCTCTCCGCGTTCTAAACTCCTGGTACAATCTGCTCGCTACCGAGCCTCCGCAATCACAACACTCGACAATTAATGTTTATTAGGACTAACTTTAAGATTGGAAATAACATTCTTGTAACTGGCTTTGAGGTGGCACGTGTCCTCAGCCCTATTCAGCGTGCCATCGAAAAACTGTATATGGAGCATCTCCGAGAACCGTCTACGGAAAATAGACTGCTCTCTGTCAATTATTTTAATATTGTTAAAATCAAAACTATGACCCGTCTCCAACGCATGTACTGCAAGAGGGGAATTCAGATCTCTTTTCTCTATATACCTCTTATGTTCGTATTGCCTAGTTTTTAGAGGCCGGTACGTTTCTCCGATATATGTTGATTCGCAATCGGAGCAATCGATTTTATAAACCACGTTCCGTGTGTCACCCACCGCAGTAGGGTCTTTACCAAGTTTGATAAATTTGTTAAACTTATTGGTAACATTATTAACTAACCTCACGTCATTATTTCTAAATACGGACCTTAATTTTTCATTGAACCCTTCGTAGTAAGGGAACACACCATAGCCCTTTCCCGAGTGTAAATTATTGTTACTATTGCAATTGGAAGTGTGTGAGTCAATATTGCTCGTGTCTGTGCCTCTCAATGCGGCCCTTAAGATGCCCAAATTACGTGCAATCCGCTTTTTGCTAAATTTCTCAATAAAATCAGGAGGATAATCATTAGCTATTAAGATTTTTTTCGCCTTTTCAACGTTCTCACAGTGGAAACGAGGATCCGACAATAATATTGCCCTATCAAATAGATTGGATATTATTGCTATTTTTTGACTTTTTGGATGATGGGAAAAGAAATTAATGTATCTGCAAGAAAAAAACACAGCTTCTTGCAGATACATTAATTTCTTTTCCCATCATCCAAAAAGTCAAAAAATAGCAATAATATCCAATCTATTTGATAGGGCAATATTATTGTCGGATCCTCGTTTCCACTGTGAGAACGTTGAAAAGGCGAAAAAAATCTTAATAGCTAATGATTATCCTCCTGATTTTATTGAGAAATTTAGCAAAAAGCGGATTGCACGTAATTTGGGCATCTTAAGGGCCGCATTGAGAGGCACAGACACGAGCAATATTGACTCACACACTTCCAATTGCAATAGTAACAATAATTTACACTCGGGAAAGGGCTATGGTGTGTTCCCTTACTACGAAGGGTTCAATGAAAAATTAAGGTCCGTATTTAGAAATAATGACGTGAGGTTAGTTAATAATGTTACCAATAAGTTTAACAAATTTATCAAACTTGGTAAAGACCCTACTGCGGTGGGTGACACACGGAACGTGGTTTATAAAATCGATTGCTCCGATTGCGAATCAACATATATCGGAGAAACGTACCGGCCTCTAAAAACTAGGCAATACGAACATAAGAGGTATATAGAGAAAAGAGATCTGAATTCCCCTCTTGCAGTACATGCGTTGGAGACGGGTCATAGTTTTGATTTTAACAATATTAAAATAATTGACAGAGAGCAGTCTATTTTCCGTAGACGGTTCTCGGAGATGCTCCATATACAGTTTTTCGATGGCACGCTGAATAGGGCTGAGGACACGTGCCACCTCAAAGCCAGTTACAAGAATGTTATTTCCAATCTTAAAGTTAGTCCTAATAAACATTAATTGTCGAGTGTTGTGATTGCGGAGGCTCGGTAGCGAGCAGATTGTACCAGGAGTTTAGAACGCGGAGAGAGGTGGCTCACCGCTTCGCGCTCTCTTCAGTTCAGCCAACACGTGTTCAATGGTGATTGGCTGGCGGGCCGGAGCGGCACATCCCAAGTGGGAGGTCGGAGAACCGGGTTGCCGTGGCAACGGCCTGGCCATACCGTACTATATAGTGATACAGTCATGGTAGGGGCGTCGCGTGCGGAGCAGCGCGGGCTCTCCGATCTACTACATGAATAACAGCTCGTGTCACCTCTGTTGTGCTATGTGTTCTGGATACACTCAGCGAGCTCGGCGGCTTTCGTGGCTACAATATTCGCCTTATTTTTGCATTTTATACACTTTTAATTGTATTAGAATCCGTTTGACGGATGTATTGTAACGTATATATAAGATCGATTTTAGCTGTAAACTTAGTTGACTTTTGTCCTTGGCCGGTGCCACATTACCACCGAGTGGCACCGGTCGCGCTTATCAATTTTGTTTTTCGAGCGTTACACCTTGTAAGTTGTAAATTTTTGTAGCGATTTTTATAACCATTATTAAATTCTTTTGTAATTTTTTCAAATTTGCGAATTGTAATTTTTAGCGCCGTCTGCGGTTTTTACGTCGTCGATGTAGTTCACGACTCATTTTAAACTTTGGTAATTTAATTTGTTTTATTTATCATAATTTCTAATTGTCTTGTAATCCTTAATAATAAATTAATTTGCTTAGCCACTGATGAGGGGGTAAAATACTCCGAAACGTATGGCGTAGTTATTAACATTTGGCTCGAAGAGACGCCTTTTTATTAACCTTTCAAATTTTTTTTACATTTCTTTCGTATATTGAGAATAATTTTTTGACTGTAGACATGTCGCTATCAGAGTCACTAATAGCCGGTCATATGATTATCAACCGGGTTGGTCAATTTGTAAATAAATTAATCGACGCTGATTTATCGTCCGCGTTGTCGAAAATTGGGCTAAAGGACAGCGGAATTGTCGACGACAAGAAATATGCCTATTTAAATGTCTCATGGGAGAATATACCGCGGAGGATTTTGAAGCCTCTATATTACGAGTAAACGGAAATATTTCGCAAAAACTTCTCACGATTAAACGCGACGTATTTATAGCCGAATCCCTGCCCGCGGAACTGAGCAGATTCCTCCGACGCAACGACTACTCAGCCATGGCACACTTATTAGATGTTAGAAGTGACCCAGTAGATTTGCCATCGACAAATTACAACTTAAAATTATTAGAGCAACGACGAATACTTTTGTACAACAGAAGAATTCATTCGGACAATCGCGTGGAAATTCGTATATCAATAATTACGAATTTATGCCAACTACAGCTAATGAAGTTTGAGCCTCGGACAACCGCCAGCATAGCTCGCATCATTTCGAGCGTAAAGCATTAGAGAATCTGAGCGAATATTCAAAAATGAATCCAGACGGACGAAATATGAAATTTGCCACGTCAGTCAACGGCTGTATTTATGGCGTACCGACACCGATTGCGGACGATTATAATCAATATAAAATGATGCTAAAAGCGCAAGAAAAAACTTTGAAACTGACGCTAGAAGTACACGAGCAGACGCATATGAAGATGTTAGATGGAAATCAAAAACTTCAAGCGACTGTGCGTAAGCACGAACTGAGGATCAACCAAGCTGGCGATTACATCGAAACGCTGGCTAAGGAAATCACGCGATTGGAGAAGTCACCGGCGAACATAAATCAAGTTTCGCAAGCGCCGCCGAATACTCAATCGGCTGACTCCATTTGCCACGTGAATTTCAGCGAGACGTATTCTAAAAGATACTTTACGCCAGAAACCGTGCGGTCAATCTTTACCACATAGGGCTCAATCTACGCCGTTTCATCGTTCTTCAACACCAGCGTGTAATTATTCGAACTATTTTCGACCAATTAACCCATCAGCTGGCCCTAAGTCGAACAACAACACATACCACCGATGCATGCGGAAGCTCAGCCGACGGCAGAACTGCCACAAGCAAATCATCGGACGACATCAGAATTGCGATATTCACAAGGGGCATACAACCCCCGCCAGGACGATAGATACGTCTGGGAAGGGAGGGGGGTCAGCCGAGTCAACTAAATCGTCTGATTCCAGAGGAAGTCATGGATATCGGAGACAAAATTCGTAGATGGAAGGCGAAATTCGCTGGTAATCCGAATGAAGACATAGAAGATTTTATTAGAGATGTTGAAGATGCGTTCAGACTGGCTCGTCCACGTCTGTTAGATGAAGAGTTATTAAATGGACTCTCGCAGCTACTATCCTTCGGAGCCTTGAAATGGGCCCGTGTCGAACGGCCGAAATAAAGAACCTGGGAAGACTTCTGCACAGAAGCCAGGCTTACGTACGGCATGCCCGACATAAAGCGGTCGAGAGTATGGATAGAAGCAAGCCAGAGAACGCAAGGCCCTAACGAGACCGTAAGTGACTATTACGTTAACATGATTGCTCTCTTCGACCACATGCGAGCTGACACGACAATTGGACAGAAGCTCGACATCTTATATACTAATATGGCTGCGGTACTAATACTGATCTTCGGAAGCAACGAGGTGAAGACTCTAGGAGAATTTCGGTATAAAGCCCTCACGGCCGAACAAAGAACAACTATGGGCACCGGACTTGTGCGACCTCAAGCCCCAGACCACGCGACACCCGATTGTAAGGCAAAAGCCAAAAAGGGAAAAGTAGATGAGGTCCCTACTGACCCCATAATGTCTTGGACCTCAAATATTATTACAACAGCACCGACCGTCGCCGTGTAACGCGCAGCGACCAGTAGCAATAGTATACTGACAGATCAATGATGGTGGCTGCAAGCATATGTAGAAGAATTCCGGATCAGGGCCCTTTACGATCCTGGAGCAACCCAGACTTGCATCGTCACGATGTCTGTACAGTTAGCCGACGCCTGCAACGCTACTGTACAACCATGTGATGGAATTGTCGCCTGTATGGCGGACGGCAGCATCTCCAGGGTTTCAGGAACTGTTAAACTTCCTTTCACGATTGGCGGACAGACTCGTACGCTAACTGCCTTGATCGTTCCCGATCTTCGTGAAGGATGTAATCTCGGCGCAGATTTGATGCGAGATTAAATTCGCGCGACCGTACATTAACAGTCGAAAATTCGACCGAAGTCCTTCGCACGGACGGAGCTGATGTGAGTGAGGCTGGTCAACCGAGCCTAGCATCGATTGGTTTGCTAGAATTGACCGATGCAAAACAAGCTGCATCGGAAGAGCTGCTCGACCGCCCGTTACCAAAGTACACGGGACCACTCGGCTCCACGAACCTGGTAGAATTTGAATTGGAGGTTCAGCCATGCCATCCGATTAACCAAGAACACTACAAGGTATTTCCTAAGCTCGAAGAGATGATGCATACACAATTCACGGCTAAGTTAGCAGCCGACCCTCTTGAGCCGACGGATAGTGACTAGTCTTGACCAGCCCGAATGGTTGGGAAGGGAAAGGGCGGCGTACGTCGCATGTGCATTAGGCCAGTCGTTAATTTTTTTTTGCGGGGGACTTTCTCCCCGGGTGAAAATAGGTACTATATGATGCAAAAACTCTGCGCGAACAAGAATTAATTTTTTAAAATTTTTTTAACACGTGCCTCAAAGCACTTCAAATTTCCCATGTATTTTAAATGGGAAAAACAGGTTAAATTGTTTATCCTTCAAAATACCAGTGAAAATTTAGGAATTTCATTATTAAAACTATGTATTCTTATGTATTTTGAGCCGCTAAATCGATTGGTAGCATTAGTTTTACCTAAATAGCGAAAAAAATTTTTATCAGCGAAAAAAGTCTAAAATTGCAAAAAAAAAGCTATAAAGGGGCCATTATCCGTTTTGTAACGTCCGTAATCAATCAGATTTGTTTCAAAAAACATGTATTTCTATGTAGTTTGAGCTGCTGAATCATATAATATTATTAGTTTTTGTCTATATAGCGATAAAAAATCCTACAGGCGAAAAACATCTAAAAATTGAAAAATGAGTGCAAAAAAATCAATTATTTTGCCCATAACGACGAGAATCAATCAAATTATTAGCTTTTTGCTAATTAAGCCGTAAATTTAATTTATAACGCGAAATAAAATTTATAACTGCGAAAGAACTGAGAAATGAAGAGAGAAGAAGTTTACGCATCCTTTTTTTAAATAAATTTTCAATTTATTTAAATTATTCATTAGTATGACTTCGTTAATGTTTCTTTATTACTATCGGGAAATTAACTGCGGTAATCTTCAATCACTGGTAATAAATATTGCGATTGCTTAGAATCCTTGTTCAGGAGGTTATTAATTTCACTCATCAGCTTTACTCCTCTTTCAGCTGTATCGTTGACAACTCTGAGATTCTCGACAATTTCCAACCCATGAATAAAGTGTCTGTCTTTTTTCCATTTTGATGGATCTTTTGTCAAAAAACTTTTGTTAATTTTGAATCGCTCAAAAAACTGATTCGTATCCTTGCATATAAAATCCCATATGTTTGAATTGAGTAAATCTATAACATTTTTATCATTGGCGAAAATTCGTTTTCATAAAAGAAAGCGCTAGAACTTGACTGCAAGGCTTCACACATCTTCAATTTCTCTTCTGTTGAAATATTAGCGTCAAAAAATGCTAATGCTGACATTTCAGGGGTTAGATACCATAAGTGGTTTCTGAATTTTTTAACCGTACAGTCGGATATACTTAGGTCAATACACTTATATTGATATAAGCATTTCAAAAAGCTTAAATCTTGATTTGGCGCTTGCGCTGCAAACGGAGCACAAAACCATGCTTGAGTATAAACTTTTACTATGAAAATGCATACATCTCCGTATGCATCCTTTCGTATCTCGCGCGGCCTTGTATTCAGTATTTCGGTAGCTCCCGGCTTACGTACATGTCCCCCGTGCCCGTGCTTCTTTTATACCCGTACTCGTGTACCGTCCGAATTCCGTGCAACGACCGAGAGACGCCACCTTCACGACCGGCACGACGCTATATTAGCTGACCCGATTGCGAGCCTGGACGACTGTAGCGATCCAGAGCAGTTCTGCGACCCCCCGGCACCGACTTGCGATTGTAAGTACTAACTCTCTCTCGCTCTCGGCACTCGGGCGATCAAGCCCCATCTCTCTCTCTCTCTCTCTCTCTCTCGCACTGTGCGGTGGAGCACATACGCTCGTACGATCGAGCACTGTACAAATTCCGCTCTATAATATATGTTTTCTCTAGTTCTCGTTATTTCACGCGTGTTCATTTATTAGTAACCCCGTCCCCTGCCGCCTTCGTTCCGTGCATACGCACGGACACCACGAACCGGCCGAGCCGTGTTAATCATGAGGAGACAACGATGAGATAATAAACGTGACTGAACGAGTTACGGTTGTACACGACCGATTGTTATACGGGAACAGTAACCGTGCCGTTACAATACATTTGATTTACAATGAAAAGCCAACTTTTTATACTACATTTCAGATGTATTTGAGTACTTCCTTTGCTCTTAATCAGAAGACACGTATCTCAGTATTTTTATTATTTGGCACAACAAATCCTTGCAAACTACTGTTTCATTTCAGATCTTTTTTAATTATTTAAAATCCTATAATATTTTAATCTAATTTATTATCTGCATCCTTGTTGGAACAATTGTTTATAAGAAATGCCGGAAGAACTCATTGGACATGGATTAGGAGGTTATACGCCATACATCATTGGTCAATATCGAAAAAGAAAACAAAAAGGTTCCTGTTTTTAATTTTAAAAAACAAAAGATCTAATATTTTCCATCTGTCTCACTGTAGTTTTCATAAATATTTATAACAAACTAGACATAGCTGGAATATTTATCAAGTTTAAACCGGCAAAAATAAGGTTCCAATGACAAAGTGAAATTAGTGAAGTGGAAAAATATGTTGAAAGACATCTTTCGAACGTGACTAATAGGTTAGAACCAGATAAGTATTTAGTTTTACTTTTTTATAAATGGTACATAATATAATGAAAGAGTTTGTGAACTGATTCTCTGTTAAAACATTCTCTTTTAGTTTTCAAGTTTTATTCGAAGGCATACAAGGAAAGAATTTTCTTGTGATATGACAACCTAGTGAAAGTGTTGTATTTTCATCGTTTAATTATCGAAGAAAGTTTTTATAGAATTTGCAGTCGATTTTCTGCTATTTCTATTGGGTGGCCACGAAACTGTCATGTTATAAAGGGTAGGAATTTCTGTGAGAAACTAGTGACGTGGAAAATGTTTTTTCAAGATTTAAAATTATTATATAAGTTCAGAAGACAAGTGGTTTAAAACTTTTTCATAATTTTAAGAGAGCAAGTACACTCATTTTCCAGACGTAACGAGACTTTTCCCAAGGAAAAAGCATGTTTTGTTTTGTATAAGGTAATGCAAACTAGTAAGTTGTCAAATCAGTCATTCAGAGGGATAGTATATGAATTTTCAAGTTGATATGGCCGAGGAAGAATTGGATATTTTGATTTTGAAATTTCCAGTCTCTAATTATCTCAATTCTACTCAACTGTACCATCTTAATAGTTCTTATACTATTCCTCTAAGCTGTGGGCTTAACAACTACTTGTATGTTCTGCTTTCTAAAAGGTAAAAAGATCATACAAGTTTTCAAGCCTACTGCTTAGAGGGATAGTATAAGAATTTTGAAGATAATATAGTTGATCAGTATTGAGATAATCAGAGATTAGAAATTTCAAAATTCAATAATTCAAAACTGCTGAACCGTATCCACTTGAAAATTCTTTTATTATCCCTCTAAGTGACTGGCTTGACAACTTATATTATCGATATACATTGAACAGATGATAACGGAATGGAATTATTTTTGCCATGCCTGGTGAGGTCACTCTAGTGCATATGTTGCTGTTTATAAATAAATTCTACATTAGCAGCTGAATCGCTTTAAATACATCTTACCTTAAAAGCTATAAATTTAGAATATATTTAATAAACTATAACTTGTTTGTTAAATCTATTGCATTCCTTTAAAAGGTAGTGAAATCCCCCTCTCCCCCGCCCCAAAAAAACCTTTTCAAGGTAAAAGGTTGGCAAGTATAAAGTTGTTTCTTCATTTAAATTATAGAATAATTTTCAAACCCTCCACAATCCTTATGTAGCCAAAATTAAAAGCGTTTGTTCTATCATCCAAATTAAAGATTTTCAAACTCGCCATAGCCCTTCTAACCCTTTGACAAGACTTTATATGATTATACACATCAACTTGGTATATCTAAATCTCTCATCAATAAAATATATGTATGTACGTAAACCGTTTCGTATTAAGGGTCCATTGAACAGACAACGATTCTTTTAGTATCACTGGACTAACTTTGATATTGCGAAAATTCTAATTTTAATTTTCAGAAAAGAAAGTTGTTATATTAATAAATAAATTGGCAAGTTTCTTTGATAGAAAACCAATCGAGTTGAAATCACTAAATAAATGAGCGTATAAATACGAAAAATAATATGAAGAATAAAAATTATTTAATATACTATACCCATAGCATTTTGCAGCAAGAAGTTGTAAGGACTTCGATGTGTAGGCTTTTGAATAAGTTGTTATTTTTATCCCTATAAAGCGATTACATTGAAGAATCAACATCCCACACAGCATGGAATATTCCGCAAGCTTAAAAATGAAACATACAATCATGCATACAAAAAATGTAATCAGTGGTCAGATGTTTCACATCGGCCTACATTTAAATATTCCAGCAATGTTCTGGTACCATTTCGCAATGTTATTGCAATGTTACTGTAATATTACAAAATACCGATGTTTTTTACCTAAAAAACCGAAAAAAAAATTTAATATATTCATGTTCTGGGAAGGTTTTATAAGCTTACTACAATATTACTGTAGTATTACTTCTCACGGGTCGGATTGGAATATCGATGGAATCGGTGTAATATTAAAACGGACATTCCACTTCGCAGCAATGTTGCCTGACTGTGTCGTGCTGGTTACGTAACCTTCCAGTAACATAATTTATCCTACTTTACTCACCAAAGTAACCTTTCAGCAATATTCCTGGAGCATTGGGTGCTATAAGTGAAGGGTGAAGGGATCATGGCTGGAGTCAATAGATGGAGAGTGAAGGGATCAATTGGAGACGGTACGTGAAGACGATCGATGGAGCCTGAGGTATGTGATTGGAGGTGACAGGTCGAGGGTACAGGTTATAGTAGTGCGCTTATTGTAAAATAGAATAATTAGCTGTTACAATATTAATTAATTATTAAAAAATGCATTTGTTTCTGTAGAAATAGACAGAAAACTCATCCCATAACCAGCTTTTGCGTGATGAAAGCTGTTGTCGAATCAAAGATTTTGAGACTTGAAAATCCGAATTTGCCTCTGTCAAAGTCCAGGTATATGTAATTATAATTATGACAAATTTATAAGAAAATAAGAATATAAAAATAACTTAGTGTCTTTTTCAGTTAAGTAAATTTTCCATAAGATTTTTTATTTACGATATAATCTCTAAAGACACGTACATATGAATAGTATAAAATAATATATTGTTTTCCATGAAAAGTAAATAAGTCAGTTCAAGCATAATATCAAAACATTTGTAAGTTAATGGTTCCAATTTCTGACGTCTTCTGAAAAGTTACATGAATGTTTCTAAGATCGATATCGAGCTATTTACAAAGTTTCATTTGGACATCAACTATAAATTTATTATATTTACAATCTTTTTACAAAATCCAAATACCACATATCCAAGCTGTTGACAGTAGCTGAAAACATCACAAAAACTTTACATAATTTATCATATTTTTTATTACAAAAAGAAAACAAAATAATTATAAAAGAACTTATATGACGTAGACTTGTCAGCATAGGTATTGTTGCTGGACAGAGTACTGAAAAATGAAAACAGAAACTGCGTAGATGACTGAGAAAAATCCAATGAAATTTTAAAAAAATTGTCGAAAAAAAGTTTGTTCTCTATTTATTATTAAAAGACGAACGAATGAAACGATCGGCGGGTTTAAACGATAAGTAAACAAACTCGGGAGACGTCACGTAAAGAACGTATAGCTCGATGAAATCGGACGAACTGACTATTGTGAAGTGCGCGGTGGAATAGATATAAGATGTATCCGTCGATTAAGACTAGAAAGTGAACATAAATAGAAAAAGGGAACTGTCAGCTCAACCTGCTGTGAGCCTGTGACTCACAGAGTCTGTCCACACGATGTTCCATATTTTGTGCCCATGTACTTATATATCTATACATATTGAAAATATTGAGAGTATATATAGTCATATTGAAAGTATATTCGTATATATAGAACAGATCAACAGAACAGAATTTATTTTAGAAAAGTTCCCATGTCCGGTTAGGTAATTTAAATAGATCCTATTTAAAAATTTGTAAAGGCTATATAAAAAACAAATATAATGCAGTAATATAAAAGTAGCATAATTTATTAAAGAATAGCTTAGCAATATAGAGAATATCTATGTGGGGATACCCACATAACACCCCTATCCCTTAAAAATAAAATCACAAATTAAATTAAAATTATTGTAAAGAGATAATTGATAATTTTTTGTCCCCTTAAATAGTGGAACGCACTGGATTGATCGAATTATTGGGGCATGCGATTTGGGCATGAAATATGGGTGGACAGGCCCTAATAGTTTAATTAGTACCCTTGCTCAATGGACGACTATTCAGTGGCCCCCCTTTTCGTTAGATATTGCAATAGGTTCAATTCGTCAAATAACCGTACTACCATGAGTTGAAAGTAAATAATTATAATCATAAAATTTTGAGACTACAAAAACGTAGAGCAATTTCAGTTACCATACATATTGACTCCGTGTAAGTTCGATGGTGCCCACACTTTTAATGTGAATTCCATGTTATTTTTTATAAAGAATAGTAGTACGAGTGTAACTGGATGGGTGGGCATAACTAGTTCGTCAATCCGTACGATGACGTAAATGATGGTAAAAGTACCATCAGTAGCACTCTTCTTTCCAATGCTTTGCCTCATACTATGCATCTAATACTGCAAAACCATCAAACACGACAAATACCTTCACTTCTTTGAATGTCATTCAAATCTTGGTTATATTTTTTTAACGATAAAACTTGAAACTTTATTCTGGTCTACAATTTTAGTAGCACAAATTATGTTTTTATATAAACGTGTAATAAAAAAAGCTGTTTTTCTCTAGAACTCTTTTCTAGTATGATTTTTTTACTATATTTTAATTTAAAGTTATATAAGTATTGTTACTAAGGAATTATTCTTTAAAAAACATAAAAGAGGACTTTACTCATTTTTTTATAATGTAGGACAAAGCAAGAATTTAAAGATTTTAATTGAAGTTTGCCAAACTTTGATTTTGTATGTCATCTGTTATAGTAGGTAAGCAGTATTAAATCTTATTTTATTATGCTTCATATTTTAGTACCACAGTAAATATTTATAGCTAATACATTTTTTTTCAGAAACAATTCGGCAACTACGAGCGCCTCTAAATTGGCAGCTTCGTGCGCCCCTAAATCGGCAGCTTCGAGCGACTCCAAAACAGAATCTATGTACGTGACAATAATTTAATAAATTATTCTAATTTTTTACTATAATTGATTTAGATTATTATTATGATTATTAATATTATTACTATTATGGAGAAACGAAATAATTTATTTATTCTTGATCAAAATGATGTCAATAATAACACGGCAACAATTTACAACGGCAGTCAACGTTATATCTTCAAAATATTATGTGTGTTCCTAATTCTGTGCGTATCAAATCAATTGCACGAAATGTTCAACATCTTTAAATATTGCATAGTTGCGATGATTTGTGTAACAAATGGATTAATAGTCATTAGATTTGTTGTATTTATGATACGAAATCTATTTATATATGTATGATTCATTAAATAAAAAATCATTACATGTGTGCAATGAAAAGATTTTAAGAAAGTTGCTTCCTTTTTTTGATGAAATTCCTATTTATTATCCTAAGGTTCTAAACCAAAGAAATTCTAACGATTACGGAGTTTATGCAATCGCATTTGCCACGTCATTACTATACCAAAAAAATCCTTCAAAAATAATTTATGATAGTTTAAGATTACGATATCATTTATATCAAATGTTTGAAAGTGAACTAATTAAAGTCTTTCCAGTAGCTTTTGATAACATACATGGTATGATTATATGCAGTGAAATATATGGAGCTGCAGTGAAACATTGTACATTTTTTATACATCATTGTTTGCATGTTGGTATGCATATAATATGCAGAATCGCATACATAATTTTTTGCAGATTTGATTCAATATAGAATGCAGAATTTCATGCATAATTATTTGCATGTTGTTATAAAATTTAACATACAGAATTGCGTACATAGTTGCCTGTATTATCTTATGAGATTTAACATGCTGAACTGCATACATAATTGTTTGCAAGTTGTTATGCAATAAAATATGCAGAATTACATACATAATTGTTTGGATGTTGTCATGCAATATAACATGCAGAACTGCATTCAGAATTTATGTAGTCCATTATACATGATTGCATTTACCTTCTCTGTAGAGTAACATACAGATCCCAATCTAACGTTATATAGCTTTTCAACCACATTATTAGTCTTAACATTACATGCAGGGTAATTTATAAAGCAGCAGAAAAATATCGTAAATATTTTTATGCACATATTTATACATGTTTTTAAGCATAATAACATGCAGAAATTATGCAGACCATTATACAGAACTGCTTATATGTCTCCCTGCAGAATAACAAGCAGAATACCAGTCTGATGTTACATAGCTTTTTATCGATATAATTGGTCGTACGATTACATACAGGCAAATTATAGAGCTGCAGGATGACATTGAATATTTTTTATGCATAATTCTTTGCATGTTCTCATACAGTATAACATGCAGAATTGTATGCAGTAAGTATGCAGTTCTTCATGCGTAATTCCATTTATGTTTTACTGCAGAATAACATGCAGAATTCCAGGCAGACATTTCGCGAAATTCCCGCTCATATCCATGCCAAATGGCAAGCATAGTAACATATAAGTACATAAGCAGATTTACATGCAAGTGTACATGCAGCAATATATGCTGGTAAATATGCAGTAAAATAAGCAGGTTTACATACAGTACAACAGGTAGGTCAACATGCAGTATGATAGGCAGGTTTACATGCAGGTATTTTTCGTAAAGGTTGTTTCGCACCATGACAACTTCTTCTGTTATCCAACGAAGCAGCGAGCGGAAATATACAACATATGTTCAGGGCGATTATTTACAAGTAAATATGAGATTAAATATTTTGTACATAGAACAAATCGATCTCACATTTAAAAAAAATAGGAACAAATTCTAGCATGTAGAACGCATTTTTTTATGGAAATACTTGCCGTCCCGTCCTATCATAGATAACACACACGCATTCTTCACATTACGCATGATTAACCAAAGTAAGTTGTTAACGAAGCATCGTTGAAAATCTCGTAACCAATTTTTCAATTAGTATGTATTTACTACTACTCTTAACCAGTTTTTAAAGAATTCAAACTTAATCTTGTAACCATTCTAAGCTAAACTTTCGGTTATTTTTATGTATGTTTCACAAAAGTCTGTTATTACTAATAAAAGATTACAGGAAGTTGATTAAAAATAATTGTAATTACTATTATAAAAAAAATGTTATTATAAAATAAATTTCTATAACAGAAGTGGAGAAATAAATCAAGCTTAAAAATATTACATTAATATTTATATAGTTTACAGATTTTAATTTTAAATCTGTTCTTACTTAGAAAATAGAATTCCAATTATCATTTAAGGTTATTATTCTCACAGTCTAACATAATTGAGTAGTACCCATTATAGAATAATAGGCATATCAATTAACTATATTAAAATTGGTGACTTTGTTGATTATACTGAGATTTAGTAATTCATCGATTATCTATAATAGGACGGGACGGCAAGTTTCTCCATAAAAAAATGGCGTTCTACATGCTAGAATTTGTTCCTGTTTTTTTTTCAAACGTGTAATCGATTTATTGTATGGACAGAATATTTGATATTTAATTGTAAATGATCGTCCTGGACATATGTTATATATTTCATGAAATGGGGATAGCAACACATTTACTGAATTAATAACTACAGTAGATTTTACATCCACTCGTTGCTTCCATAAATAACACAAAAAGTTTTCATGGTGCGAAACAATCCTGTTTTTTCAACGATAATTTTGGACAAACATATGATTTTACCACATATTATGGGTACATTTGTCATATGATAATAGGCCAATCAATAGAGGTTTTTTTCACGATTTTTGTGTTAACAGGTAGAGAAGTGCACGAATTGATCAATAATAATGTGTACATTGATAAAAAAATATTGCCCACCGATTTGTCTGGGAATTGCATTTGTTATTAACAATTAACTTGCAAAAATGTGATTTTTTTGCATTTATTTTCAGTTTTTCGCACATAAGTCAAAAACTATTAAAGATATGGAAAAAAACAATAATATGAATTTTGTGTAGTATTAAATTTCAAAGAAAATGAGCTATTGAAAAGCTCAGTAGCATGAATGGAAGCCGAGATATATAGAAGAAAGCGTTAAAATATGCCGAATTTTCAAAAAATCATAAGTCGGCCATTTTTTGACATTAAGAACTAAAATTTTGGGCTTAAGAAGGTATGCATACGTACTTTATACAAAAAAAAATTTGGCACTGTACAACAATTATTTTTGCAGTTATAGCGATGTGAATATTTACATGACCGAATTTGCAGTCGTTCCCGTTCGTCTAATTTTGGTCCTATTTCAAAATTTAAAAAAGTTTTGTAAAGTTGACGTTTCACACAACAAAACGCATTGTTTACTTTTTCGATAGCATGCCTCTAAGCAGCCTAAAATAGCGGTTAAACATGGGCTAAAACGCCGCGCGCGCGAAGAGTGGGGGACGCGTCGGTGATCGAGGGGAAGCGTATATACAGATTCCAAATTTTTTTTTTGTATAAAGTACGTATGCATACCTTCTTAAGCCCAAAATTTTAGTTCTTAATGTCAAAAAATGGCCGACTTATGATTTTTTGAAAATTCGGCATATTTTAACGCTTTCTTCTATATATCTCGGCTTCCATTCATGCTACTGAGCTTTTCAATAGCTCATTTTCTTTGAAATTTAATACTACACAAAATGCATATTATTATTTTTTTCCATATCTTTAATAGTTTTTGACTTATGTGCGAAAAACCGAAAAAAAACGCAAAAAAATCACATTTTTGCAAGTTAATTGTTAATAACAAATGCAATTCCCAGACAAATCGGTGGGCAATATTTTTTTATCAATGTACACATTATTATTGATCAATTTGTGCACTTCTCTACCTGTTAGCATTACCACTTGAAAATTGTCCCTTTTTTAGCTCTATTGCTTGGCCTATAATATCATGTAAGAACATCATGCGTTTCTATCACATGCACAGTCGGGTACGATTGAAACTTTGAATAATAACGAATTGGCGCCATGTTCTGCGCATGTTTGTAACTGGTCACGCGAAGTCGTATTCACCGAAAGTATGGTGACCTAACCTCCCACGGTAAATACAGCGTCAGCATAATCGGTCATGAACCGTCAGCTGGTATGCGCAGAATCTGGCGTCAGTCGTAATTATTCAAAGTTTCAATTGTACCCAACTGTACCTTTTCACAGGCTATCCACCTTTTCACATGCTACAATTTGGTCGAGTGTTTATATGAATACATATATATATTTATAATCCTTCCCACACTTACATAGTTATTTATTTATTTATAATTATTGCTTTTTATAAAAACTTGCCAATTTATTTATTGACATCATAACTTTCTTTTGCTAAAAATAAAATTGCAATTTATGTAAAATCGAAGGTACAGAGAAGGAACACTAAAGAAAGGGTAGTCTGTCCAACAAACCCTTAACCCGTAGATGTTTATGAAGCCATATTTTCATAGATTGATGAGAGTTTCGGATTATTCAGCTTAATGCATAAGCATGATGTTCTTTCGGTGTTTGTGATTCACTCATTTACGAGGTAAAAGAAGACTTATATCCTAACATAATTATTTTTGAACTGATTATAAACACCTTCTTCTCCACATTGCGCCGAAAGTACCACTTTCAGGCACCAGAAGCGACATTCGTAATTTTGACGCTAGTGTGAAGAAAAATAGTAGACGCACCATGGGAGTAAATTTGGATAGCCCATATCTCGTGTTTGCCACGCTCGCCTTCGGCTCGATGTTACAATTAGTGGAAGATGTAATAAATACCAAGTTGATCGAAGAGATGATTAGATTCATTTATTTATTATAAATACATTACTTATCGACCTGTAGTAAGGAAAAAATTAATAACTGTATACAATAAACCTTCTAGAATATTGTCTACATTGTTATCGAAAGTTTTACTTTAATTTACATAATGAAATAATCGTTAATAATAAAGCACTTAGAATGAAATGTTGGTTTTTCTTATATTAAGGTCATCAAGTGTTATAGTAGATAATACTCTCAACATTTTCAACAATAACCCTCTAACACGTAATCGTCAGGAACGGCGGAATCATGAGATATTCTGGGATAGGATAGGACGGAATGGAATATGCTTTGTACAATATTGTTTAATTTTAATTTCCACCGTGCACTTCAAGTGAGTCACAAATTAAATTGTTCGGTCTTTTAATTATGCGGCAAATAAACAGATAATTGGATGGATTTTTTTGAGTTATGGTTGCAGTTTGCCATTTTTAGTTCTATCTGTTCATCAAAAATGCCATTTATATTGAGTCAGATAAGTTTTTTTATACTGATTTTATTATGTTTTGCTCTAAATAAAATATGATACTTTGTGTATGTTTTATTTTAACTTTTCAGATATGGTCAACAGCTCGGATTTGAATTTTGGAGATGACTGAATGATAATCCAGTTCGAATTTGGACCCACTGAACTAAAAAAATTATAATAATTATTATCTTATTAATTATACATAAAGCTTTGATTGAGCGTACTCTGCAATTGTACTTTTGTCTTTATACGAATTTTTTCACTAAGCTTTTGGTTTTGAAGTAACATAATTATAATAATTATTAACTTATTATATGTATACAAATATTTTATTAAGCGTATACTCCTATTGTGCTTTTATCTATGTAACTTGAAAGTTGTCATGGAGTCCCCGTGAATAATTTATTTAATGAAAAATTAGTCCTTTTCAATTTCCAGAGAGTTCACAGTACAACCAACTTTCAGAATGTAGATTAAAGTGCCTTTTTTCAACGAAAGTATACCTTCTGCTATCTAAAAGATAAAACAAACATGAGTTATCAAGCCTATCAATCAAAATGATAACATGAGAATTTTGAAGTTAATACCATTGACCAGTTTTGAAATAGTATCATTTAAAACTTTCAAAATTAGAATTTTCAAAACTGGGCAATAATATCAATTTAAAATTTATCATGGCATCTTTTTAACTTGTGGACTTCACAACTGGTGTGTGCTTTTCACCTTTTAAATAGCAGAAGATACACTTCCTTTACGAAAAATATACCAGAAGCTGATTTTACTTCGCACTCCCTGGATATTGAAAAATTATCCGTTGGACCAGCTTTGAGATTTAAAATTTTGAAAGCTTGAATCTTTGCTGATTTCAAAAGTGGTCCAATGCATAAATCTTAAAATGGTGATGGAATAATAATGTGATTGATTGAACGTTACCTTACGAATTAAGTATCAAACCTATTGGCGTAGATCGCATGAACATTTGCGATTGTAACTTTTTGTAATTGTTTTTGTGATTTTGTAACTTTATAATATGTAACCATAATAAATATTACGACTGAAACAGTTCTTAAACATAAAAGTTGTCAAAGTTGAGATATGTAGTGACCCATTATCAAATGGATACATTTAATATCAAAATAAAAAACTTACGCTCACTCTAAACCAGTTATTTTTCTAAACTTAATAATAAATTTTTCTCGAATAAAAATAGCTTTTTCACTTTACTTGTTTATCATAGGAATTCCTTTCTTATATAATCTGTCAATTGTGTGTAACCTCCCGCAATGGAAGTAGAAAATATCTAAAAAATTAATAAAATCATTTCAACAATGAATCATTTTACAAAAAATGTATTTATTGTATTGATTTATTTATCACAATAAAATGAAATACTTATCTAATTATATATTATCAATCATTATTTCACACTGTTTTAAAACGACACTGTTTCAAAATATTAAACTTATGTCTATTTCATGCTATTTAATAATAATATGTTAAATTATTAATTAAAATATCCATGTTGATTATTGTATATATGCATGATGTCTATATATTATTACGAAAATATGTGGAGCTGATGTAACCGGATGAATTGTTCAGTTTTCATTTTTCTCTCTTAAGGAGATTTGAGGAGCCCGAAATATCACTTTATAATATCTATTGATAGAAGCAATTTCATAAAATGTGACCCTAATGTGATTTTATTAGTGTTGTCGTAAGTTTTCTTTTGAGTAGTCCCATGTGACAAACAAAGCTGTCAAAGTGATGAAAACCGTAAGTCGAGGTTTGAACAATGCCTATGAGATGTATAATATAGGGTCTGGCTAGCGCTTGACGGCGGCGTTCGTACTCGACATACCTTATACTTGCCATCGTGGTGCTACCGCACCCCTTGATCATGATTGATAAAATGTGGAAATAAACTCCAAATTCATATAATAATCATCAGAAATTTTCGAAAATTATCAAAATTTATCAGTTATGATTTGCAACTATTTTAAATAACTTCTATAAGGGAAGGATGGACTCGGCTTCGAGCCGTCGTAGTGATAAGACGTGTTTACAAACGTTCTGCTACCTGTATAAGTTACGTCTATTTGTACGCACAGGGCTTATAACCTTACGTCACACGTGTTCGCGCTTCGTGAGTGATTTTCACTCAAATTGTGCTTCTATAAGATGGCTTTTTTAAATAAAAGTGCATCTACCACTAGTGTATTAAATAGTTCGTCAAATAGTACAAATGTTTTCGAAAAACCTAAATTAAATGAACCTAAAAGTGCTAGTTACTCAGCAATTACTCAATGTGATCAATTTCCAAAGAGAAATCAAGGCTTGATTATGGATTGTGTAGATGGATTAGATTTAACAAATTATACTTGTGCGATTGGTGATATCGTTGGTGCAAACAGTGTGATCTATTCGTCAAAAATTTCACATAGCCGTGTGTGCGTTTACTTAAAAACCAAAGATCTAGTCGACGAAATAACGGATAAGTTTGAATTTGTAAATATAAATGAAAAAAAGTGTTTATCCGTCCACTAATTTCAAAATTAAAAAGAGTAATAATTTCAAACGTAGCACCACCAATACCACACTATGTTATTGAAAATGCTTTCGACGCTTTAGGAATTAAATGTGTTACACCCATTACAACATTAAAAGCTGCTATAAACAAGGAAGGATACACTCACGTATTAAGTTCAAGAAGACAAACATATGTTGATCCCAACGATATCGGAAAATTCCCTGAATATTTGAAAATAGATTTTGAAGATATTACGTATTACGTATACCCAAGTGCAAATACTACAATCAAATGCTTTGTGTGTAAATGTGAAGGCCATCTAGCTAAGCACTGTCCGACTGCCTCTGTGTCTCCCGTTGTTGGTTCTCAAAGTGTAAACAATCAGAATAGTATGGAAATTGTAGAAAATAACTCGAACATTGACGAAGTTGAACATAATAATGAAACACCTTCAAACGTAGATAAACTTTTTCCTATAGTAAGAAACACAAGCGTACCTTCTCTACTTGAAGATAATATTGACAAAAATACAAAAGAAACTCCTATTAACAGCCTTAAAAGAGAGCGATCAAATACAGCGCCAACAAGCAGTAGTACTAAAAAATGATAAATGTCGTCAAAAAAGTCAAACAGTCAACTAAAAAAGATATCTCCGTACTCCAAGAAAAACTACTACCTCCTAAAGCTCATCTAATTGAAAACTCTAGTAAATACCCGATCGACTTTGATGGCATTTCTAAATTTCTAGACGAAGCTTATGGTAAAACAAATGTTCATAAAATTGCAAAAAGTTACACAGAAAATATCACGGCTCTCATTACCATGTTATCAGCTACGCAAGAGAAAATAAATGATAAAAATATACAAAGTCGAATAAAAAGGATTATAAGAAGATTATCTGTTACAAATTATATCAGTTCTGATGATGATGGAAGCGAAAGTGCATAAACGAACAAAAAAAAAAAAATTCAAATGGCCTCCCACGCTTCAACTTTTAAATCTTAACTAAAAATCCTGTTTTGGAACACTAGGAGCTTTCTTCAAAGACAACAAGAAATTGAACAGCTTTTGATAAACAGCCCAATTGACATCCTCATAAGCGTAGAATCCTGGCTCAACGAGAATCATGTCATAAATTACCCCGGATACTTCACTCTAAGGAAAGATAGAAAACACAGCAGAGGTGCCGGTATTATTATACTTATACGTAAAAATTTTTCTTTTAAAGAAATTGAAAATCTTAAATCTCCCAATAAATCTATTGAATTGCTCGGCATTCATGTTGATAATCTTAAATCACCGTTAGATATAATTATATGTTATAGAGCTCCAGGTATTCTCACCCAACGTGACTGGGATGTAATAGTTAGTAACGTAAATGATAATAATCAGTCTTTGTTCGTGGGCGATTTTAATGTACACTGTACTGTGTGGAACTGCCGGTATAATGATTCTAATGGTTCTCGATTCCATAATTCTACTGAAACAAATGATTTATTTATACATAATAATAATACATCAACTCATATAGATACTCGCACTAAATTGGAGTCTAATCTCGACCTTGTTCTCTCAAATATGAAGCTTTCTGATAAAGTTCACGTTGAAGTTTGTGACGAAACTTGGGGCTCAGACCACTACCCAATTTATATAAACATCGATGTTCAAAAATCTTTATACTTAAAAAAAACGTTTAAAATCAAATTTGTTCGCACAAATTGGGTAAAATTTCTGGATCTATTAAACGAAAACTATACAAATTTTTTATCTTTAGAATTCGAATTAAAAACACGAAGCGAACAATATCATTATTTTGTTGATACTATTACTGACGCCATAAAATGCTGTACGCCTAAGTTTAAGGACAAAATTAAAACGACTCAGACGTGCCTTTTTTAAAAAATGGAAATCTACTTCGAAATTAGAAGATTTAATTGAATAGAATAAATACACTTCAAAGGTCAAAAAAACGTTTAAAGCAAAAAAAGAGTGTTTTAGAAAGTTTGCTGAAAGTCTAAATTTGCGAACAAATCCCAAATATGTATGGAATAAATGCAAAGTTTTTAAAAATCGCTGGGTTAAATTATCTCCTACTAAATTTAATGATAACACTGAAAAAGAAAAGAACATTAATATCGCTTTAAATAAAATAAGTCCCTCTTGGACTCAGTCAGATCCAAATTATCTTCCTCCGTCCCAACCAAACAATTAATTTGACATTCCGTTTAGCTTTGCAGAATTTAACCTCGCTCTAGATTTTAAAAACTTAAAATCTTCACCAGGACTAGATGGAATAGACTTTGAAATATTGCAAAAAGCTGCCTATTAAATTTAAACTTATCCTAGTTGATATTTTTAATTACATGTACGCAAATAATGACTTTCTGCAAACTTGGAAAGATACCTTTATACATTTTATTCTTAAGCCTGTCGGAAACAATTATAGACCCATTGCTCTCACCTCGTGTTTATGTAAACTTTTCGAAACTTTGATAAAAAATAGATTTTAATGGCGGGTCGAAGATCAAAATATTCTACCTGCAAATCAATTCGGATTTCGCAAAGGTAAATCTTCCGTAGATAATGCATTAAACCTCAAACTAAAAATTGAAGAAGCTTTTTTGGAAAAGAAAGATGTTCTTGCTACATTCTTAGATGTACAGGGTGCCTTTGATAACTTAAATATAGATATTCTACTTGAAAAACTAGTCTCTATAGGATGCTCAACATCTTTCATAAAATTCGTAATGTTTCTTACACATGAAAGATTTATTTTTGCGGACTCGATAAAAAAACTCCTACAGAACAGCATATAAGGCGTCCCGCAAGGAGGAGTTCTTAGTCCTCTCTTATATATCATCTACGTAGCAAAAATTACAAACAAACTGCAAAAAAATATTATGGTATCGCAATTTGCTGACGATTTAGGGCTTTATATCAAATGCGCAAATGTAAAGCGAGCGAAAAGTATACTACAAAAAGGTCTTTCAATATTAAAGAAAAACTTGTTTGAAATAGGCTTAGAACTCTGCGATTTAAAAAATATTCTAATACACTTCAATAATAAAGGGATTCTACCTGGTTCTACAGAAATACAAATAGACGACTGTGTAATTAAATCTAGTGAAAGTGCGAAATTCTTAGGAATTCATTTTGATTATAGAATCTCATTTGTAACGCACATAAACGTAGTTCAAAAAAAATGCTCTAAAGCTTTAAACATAATAAAATTCCTTTGCGGTACCTGATGGGGATACTGCCCTGAAACGCTAATTATATTATATAAAAGCTACGTTCGGTCTCTCATTGACTACGGTCTCTTTATTTATTTTCCTACTTGTAAAAATTTAATTGATTGATTGGAAAAAATACAAAATGTAGCGATAAGAGCTTCTCTAGGCTATCGTATCAGTACTCCAATAAACATTATGATTGCTGAATCCAAGCTAAGTACCATAAGAGACCGAGCAGAGCTTTTATGCAACTTTTTCCTTGTAAAAGTGCTGTCTACTGAAAACTCTGTAATATCACAAACCATACAAAAATTTTCTTCGGAAAAAAACTAAAAGAAATGCCAGATGTATGTAACTCTATGATCTCCGAACTTATTCGACAAAGCAATGCATTGGCTGTGTATACAGACGTTAGCAAAGTAACAGGTGCCAAATGCGCAGGATGCGCTATTTACTGTCCGGAACTAAATGTTGAATACAATATTTCAATTGATAAGCGCGCTTCTGTGTACACTGCTCAGTGTATTGCTATGTATAAAGCATTTGAAATAGTTCAAAATCATTCTAACAGAAATATCTTTGTTTTCTCCGACTCTCTTAGTGTCCTTCAATCCCTTAATTCAATCAAACTAGATATAAAGACAAGTAACTACATATTTAAAATAAAAGAACTATTTAATAAATTTAATCTAAATTCGTCTGATAAAGAGGAAATAAAATTATTTTGGATACCATTTCACATAGGGATTGAAGGCAACGAGAAAGCAGACTTACTTGCTAAATCTGCCACAAATTCAGATTCTCCTGATATAAAAGAAATTCCATTTACAGATTTCAAAGATATTTTTAAACGCAAATGCTCCAAAAACACTCAGTCTAAAATTAAAAAGCAAGGTTCATACAAAGGTAAATCAAATTTCAAGTTTTATTATAAACGTAATAAAAAACCATGGTACTACAAAAAATATTTAAGCAGAGATTTAATTGTAACCATAAACAGAAGTAGCAGATCATTATAGTCTTGCATACTCTTTAGCCAGAATCGGCATAATAGAAAATTTTATGTGTCAATGCGATGCTTTTGAAGAAACTCTAGACCACGTTATTTGGCAATGTCACTTATATGACGTGCAGAGAACACAACTTATCAAAGACTTATCTAAAATAAATTTACATCTTCCACTAAACATAGAAAGTCTCATTGCTAAACCAAATATTGCTGCGTGCCATTGTATTTTCTCTTTTGTAAAAAATTGTAATCTAAGCGTATAACATTACCTACCTACATGTATTATCTATAAATGTAATTATTTCTTTATAATTTTATAAATGTAGCTGTATAAACCTCTTTGAGGTTTCCAAATGCTTAATAAAAAAAAAAATAATAAGGGAAGGATAATGTTGAGCGTAAGTGCTAGTCGAAGATACCGTAGGTTGTGTACATACTATTTAGGCAGGGAAAAAGTGAATAATGAATCGAAAAATCTATTATTATCTATATTTATAGTTCTGTGGTTTTGTGTGTCTGTGCCTATTCACATCTGGGCTTACATGTACGTGTACAAATGTATACACGTGCATGTGTGTACTTGTGTATTTATGTTTGTCTCTGTAAAGTTATTTTAGTTTTACCATTATATATGATTTGTTTGCAGACTTTTTTATCAATATTTAATGCATATATGGAAAGATTCCTCCAAGTGATTAGTATGCTCCTCCCACAGATATCTACAAACTCAGACATTACTTTACAACACTTTTGTAACGAATCTAGTAAATTTTTATTTAAATGTAATATATATTTATATATAATCGAAATAATTAATATATATTTTTTGATTCAAATATTTGCCTATCTGTTACTGCTGTGATAATAAAAAAACTGTTTTGAAATATTATTATCAAGTATCACGCAATATAATAATTAGCATAGGAAATATATTTCACCATTCTGATACAGTACCAACTTACTTATAACAGGAAGGAATAAGCATGATTAAAAATACATTTCATTATGCGTCCATTATGCTTAAGAATTACAATAATCGTTCATCTTTGTTTATAAACTAACTGGTTTTGCTTCGCTCGTTAATAGTCGCTCATCTTATTAGTACTATTGACGTGAAATGTAAATAATTTAATAAATATTGATATCGTAATGTAACCCACTTACTGACGCTCATTAGGTTCTACCATGCTATACATATTATTATAAATTGTATTATAATGTAATATATTTTTAATGCAGTATGAACTTTTAATTATGAAGACTATCTAATTTAATATTATTAATGAAACAATTTGTTTAAAATTATTATGTAAACAAAATATCTCATGGCACAAAATTCATTTTATTCAGCCCGAAAAATAAATGTTTGTGTTGTTTGCATACTGAAAATGTGCCTAAAAGATTTATTATGTTTTTTATTTTATTTACATTTGAAATCAATTTATTACAAAAATTTATTTAATCGTAACATTTTAATACATGTCTTGTTTTCTTTTCATTGGCAATAGATTTGAGCGTTTCTTAATGGTAATCTTTCTATTTGGTTGCTAAATTGATGGAACTACATTAGGGTTTTAATTTTCAATATTGCGTTCATTGGTATATGTGAACTGGGTCTACTATCTTTTTGTGAGAATATCATAAATCAAGGATTGCGGAAGCGCCACAATAGCAAGTATAAGTTAGGTCAGTACGTACGCCGTCGTCATGCACTAGTCAGACCCAATTATACTTCTCATAGGCCATTTTCGAAAAATGAGGTACTGCTTTCTTTGCTTTGGCGGCTATTAATCTGTCATACGAAGACTCAAATTGCAAGGTTCTCTTAACATTAACTTCGTAAGGCGTATGTTCATATGTGTTATACGCTAACCGGTTATAGACTGTCCCGTTACCTGAGACTTGCAATACTCTAGATTGGCTACATAAAGAAATAATATGTATATGTTTCGCACAAACATAGAAGAAATAACTGATCGCGATTACGAGTTGGCAGAACTTAATTGACCCGTAGACATTGCACATAGGTCGGGCGGCATGCTTGAATGAATAAACATGGTTAAATGTAACTCGCATTAAAATGTATTTAATGAAGTAACCAACAAGAAAAAATAATCAATGCTCAAATCAAAAGAATGAATAACGTTGGACTCGGCCCTCGTCAAACGGCTCTCCTTTGGATGGCTGCTAGGCGCAAATGTAGACCCTGAAATAAAGTACGAAAGTTCAGTGCGAATTTGTAGAGCGCTACGTGAATGAAAATAATGTAAAGTCTGTAACTGAAATTATGTGAAAGAAAGCATCTAATCCCGCTACATTTTCGCGAACGATTGTGAATCATATGAAAATAAAGTGAGTACTCCTGGAATACGAAATATTTACGTCTGCACAAATCGATGATAATACGATTCTAAGAACACTTGTGTCAAATACAAGGTCGTAAGTCAATGAATACACTGAGCAAAAACCCAGAAAATTAAAGCGCGTTCCACGAAAGACATGTATAGACGTAGTAACACTACCATGAGAATAAAACAAGGTCAGGGTTACTAGTAGGTAAGAAAACTTCTTAGGAAGCTCTACAACAACACACTTTGTTTTGGCAATTGGGCGAATGCCTACAAGCCCCCCCCCCTCAAGTCCCCCTGGGAGTTGGAGAATGAAAAGTACAATGTGTCAAGGGAAGGTAATTTCTGCTAAGAGGGAGTTTCTGCATCCTAAAGGTATTGAAAAGAGTCATAATAATACACATAGCCACACAATACTTTTTAGTGTGTGATAGTCATACAAAACATAAGTGTGTTAGTATTTGGTAAATTATTTTTTAATCACACTGCATGGTTCGCCCTAGTGGCTTATTCTATACGGAACGTAGTTGTGTGAAAAAATAATTAATTCTCCCGATGCGAGCAATAATATTCAAAATGACGCTCACGTGAGAATTCAAAACACCCGAACATCAAGTTATTGGAATACTACGACTCTATAATAGTCACTTCATTCAGCTTTTCTGTTGCTGCCCGATGCGACCTAATCGGAATGATACGCGCTGCGTGCAGAACACCCAAGCTCAATCATGTCGAGCCGATTTTCCTCAGGAGGCTAGGCTAGAATTGGCACTTCCACTTCTCGTCTGCTTTACGCTCCAAGATCGCACTAGTTGCGACAAGGTTTGATAAATATTAGCGATGAAAAACAAGATATATTTAATTCATTTAAGGGGTTATGCCTAAGTTAAAATGATGAACATGCCGATTTCTTTCAATTTACATTTATGCGTTAATATTTTCATAGATAGATAGATTTGAATTTTTACCATATAAGGGTTCCAAATTGAGAGTTCGAAAATTATCTTTGATTAAAACAATGAAATAACCATATAGATAGAGTAAACTCTTAGAATTTTTGTGACTTTAAGGTTATCAAAAGTTATAAAATTAATCTTTAATTCTTACATAGGAAGAAACGACATTATACTTGCCAGCCTTATAACTTTAAAAGGTTTATTTGGGAGGGGGGGCTGTGCGGGAAGATTTCACTACTTTTAAATGGTACCTAAAGTATATCTAATGAATACCTAAATTGCAAAGAATCACTAACATCAACTAAATAAGTTATAAATTTAAAAATTAATGCACATATGCTAATGTATTATTGCAATAATCAAGGGGCGCGGTAGCGCCACGATGGCAAGTATAAGGTACGTCAGTACGTACGCCGCCGTCAGGCGCAAGCCAGACCCTATATATACTTTAAATTAGCCCTGTTGAAAACTCGACATACAGTTATCTTCGCATTAACAACTTTGTTTGTTGCATATGAGCACTCAGATGAAAGCTTGCGACAAAATTAACAAAATGACATCGGGGTCATATTTTGTGAAATTGCTTCTATCAAAACTTATTGCGAAGTGAAAGTTCGGCATCACAAATTCTCCTATACGAAAATTCATCTCCCGGAGAAAATGTTCTCCGCGGAAGTACGTCATCGTGTGACATCAGCTCTACGTATACTATTGTATGTATACAGTTTATATGTGTGCAAATGCAGACGAGCAGACATTTTTATGTGCAGATGCAGACGTTTTGTATTATGCAATACAATAACACATGCTGTCGTGTTAAAGAAATATACTTTTATACAGTTTGTGGTGCAGATGACAATTACAATAACAGAGTTTATTAATATATCAGCAAGAAATTCTATTTATAAGTAATTTTAAAAATCAGTGAAAATATAGCAAAATTTAACCTAAATATATATTTTATAAAAACAGTGCTATTTTAATATTTTAGGACATCTCACAAACATGACTAATAGACTAGAATTAGATAAGGATTTAGTTTTATTTTTTCATAAATCGTACATAATATAATGAAAGATTTTGTGAACTGATTCTTTGTCAAAATGTTCTTTTTTATTTTTCAGGTTTTATTGGAAGGCATACAACTATCAGGTTATAAAAAATTTTCTTGTGATGTGATGTGATGTGACAAGCTAGTGACGTGAAAAATGATTTTTTAAGATTTTTAATTATTATATAAGTTCAAAAGACAAATGGTTTAGAAGTTTTTCCCCATTTTGAGAGAGCAAGTACACTAGCTTTCCAGACGAAACGGGACTTTTCCCAAGGGAAAAGCATGTTTTGTTTTGTATAAAGTAACGAGAAATTATGAAGGCCTACAACGATCATGTTATAGAAGGAAAGAATTTTCTGGTGACGTGACAAGCTAGTGAAAGTGTTGTACTTTCATCGTTTAAGTGTCAAGAAAGCTGTTACACAATTTCTATTGGGAGGTTACGCAACTGTCATGTTATAAAGGGAAGGAATTCCTGTGAGAAACTAGTGATATGGAAAATGTTTTTTCAAGATTTATAATTATTATATAAGTTCAGAAGACAAGTGGTTTACAAGTTTTCCCCAATTTTGAGAGAGCAAGTACATTAAGTTTCCAGACGTAACGAGACTTTTCCCAAGGGAAAAGCATGTTTTATTTTATATAAGGTAACAAGAACTTATGAGTTGTCAAACCTGTCACTCAGAGGGATAGTATCAGAATTTTCAATTCATTATTTTAATTTAATTTATTGTTTGCATGCATTATCTTATGTTATATTTGATTAATTAACGTCTAAACTTTTTTATATTCCTTTCCATCAGGAAAAGAATATAATATGTAGTTAATTTATCAGTAATGCAATATATATTACACATCTTATTTTATCTGCTCAGCGGATGATACCCCTTTCACATATTAAAAATAATAATTATAGTGGTAAACAAGGCTACCACAGTAAACTCTGTTGATCATACGTTGCTTTTTCATCCTAAGTACGTCGAATCACCTGTAACAGAGAAGGAATAAATTATTTTAAAACAAAGAATTATGTTCTTTTATTTTCAAGTTAATTAAATTAAAGATAATTGAAGTATACGTATCGGATATAGTGAGATCCATTGACAGTATATTTATATCCTTATCCTTCCTTTTTGTAATTGAATTTTTGCACTTGAAACTTTTGCAGGTTCTAGATTAAACACTATTGCACACGCGTAGTACGAGTTTTATCGGCTTTTAGCGCGTTTTAAATAATATAATTTATCTTAAACTTGGAGTACCCACGCGAAGGTTATTAGCTAGTAGAAATCATCAGTTGACCGATATTTCAAGTTAGACATAATTATAGCACCAAAGTGGGTTGGCACCACTTGTCTCGAAAGTAACCCTCATAACCGCGCGAAAATTTGAATGTGTAATTTCAGATGAAATAAAGTGCTTAAAAATAAAAGTGAATTTAATTATAATTATAAATATTCGGTAGTGTCTCGCTCGTACACTATACTAAATAATTTTATTTCAGGTGATAGGATACTACAAAAAACCTTTTCAATTAAATGACTGGCAAGTATAAGGTTGTTTCTTTAGGTAAAAATTAAAAATAAATTTCAAACTCTTAATAACATAAAGTTAATTTTCGATCTCTCAATAACCCATATGTGGTTAAAACTGAAAGTGTTTTTTCGATATATCTATTCATTATGTAATTTTAAATGTCATTTTCAACTCTCGATAACCTTTATATAGTCAAAATCCTAAGTATCTTATTCTGACGGTCATTACATTATATAAATTAAAGATTTAGATTAGATGATTGAGGCTTTATTGTATACGGTTATTAATACTTCCCTTACTAAAGAGAGATAATAATAGTGTTTATAAAACAGTGATTAAGAAGGTATTTATAATTAGTTTAAATAATAATTATGTTATATGCGTAAAGATCTTTGCGCTAAGGGTCTATTGGACAGACTACCATTTCCTTTGGGTCAATTCTCTATAATATACCGATTTTATAAATTTCAATTTGCATCTTAACAAAAGAAAGTTGTAATATCAATAAATAAATTGGCATGTTTCTTTATAAAAAGCAATAGTTTGGAAAAAAATAAATGAGCATTTAAATAGGGGAAGGAATATCAATGTACATGTATATATATATATATATATATATATATATATATATATATATATATATGGGTGGTTCTCTGACAAATCGAGCGGTCGATTTTTTGACCCCATCGAAAAAAATTTTTAAAATGTTCCTAAGAGACACATGAGTATCCCTGAATTTTTTCAGATTTTTTGCATCAAATATCCTCGAGTTACAGAGGGTCAAAGTTGATGAATAATATTTCCCATACAATTACATTCATGGATTTGACTTATAACGAAAAGCTAACTTTTCATACTACATTTCAGATGTATTTGTGCACTTTCTTTACTCTTAATCAGAAGATACGTGTCTCAGCAATTTTACTATTTAACACCATAAACCCTTACAACCTACTAAATAATTTCAAATCTTTTTTTTAATTAATTAAAATCCTGTAATATTTTAACTTAATTTATTGTTTGCATGCATTACCCTACGTTATATTTGATTAATTAACGTCTAACATTTTTTATATTCTTTTCCATCAGGAAAAGAATATAATATGTAGTTTATTTATCAGTAATGCATTATATATTACACATCTTATTTTATCTACTCAGCGGATGAAACCCTTTTCACACATTAAAAATAATAATTATAGTGGTAAACAAGGCTACCACAGTAAACTCTGTTGATCATACGTTGCTTTTTCATCCTAAGTACGTCGAATCACCTGTAACAGAGAAGGAATAAATTATTTTAAAACAAAGAATTATGTTCTTTTATTTTCAAGTTAATTAAATTAAAGATAATTGAAGTATACGTATCGGATATAGTGAGATCCATTGACAGTATATTTATATCCTTATCCTTCCTTTTTGTAATTGAATTTTTGCACTTGAAACTTTTGCAGGTTCTAGATTAAACACTATTGCATACGCGTAGTACGAGTTTTATCGGCTTTTAGCGCGTTTTAAATAATATAATTTATCTTAAACTTGGAGTACCCACGCGAAGGTTATTAGCTAGTAGAAATCATCAGTTGACCGATATTTCAAGTTAGACATAATTATAGCACCAAAGTGGGTTGGCACCACTTGTCTCGAAAGTAACCCTCATAACCGCGCGAAAATTTGAATGTGTAATTTCAGATGAAATAAAGTGCTTAAAAATAAAAGTGAATTTAATTATAATTATAAATATTCGGTAGTGTCTCGCTCGTACACTATACTAAATAATTTTATTTCAGGTGATAGGATACTACAAAAAACCTTTTCAATTAAATGACTGGCAAGTATAAGGTTGTTTCTTTAGGTAAAAATTAAAAATAAATTTCAAACTCTTAATAACATAAAGTTAATTTTCGATCTCTCAATAACCCATATGTGGTTAAAACTGAAAGTATTTTTTCGATATATCTATTCATTATGTAATTTTAAATGTCATTTTCAACTCTCGATAACCTTTATATAGCCAAAATCCTAAGTATCTTATTCTGACGGTCATTACATTATATAAATTAAAGATTTAGATTAGATGATTGAGGCTTTATTGTATACGGTTATTAATACTTCCCTTACTAAAGAGAGATAATAATAGTGTTTATAAAACAGTGATTAAGAAGGTATTTATAATTAGTTTAAATAATAATTATGTTATATGCGTAAAGATCTTTGCGCTAAGGGTCTATTGGACAGACTACCATTTCCTTTGGGTCAATTCTCTATAATATACCGATTTTATAAATTTCAATTTGCATCTTAACAAAAGAAAGTTGTAATATCAATAAATAAATTGGCATGTTTCTTTATAAAAAGCAATAGTTTGGAAAAAAATAAATGAGCATTTAAATAGGGGAAGGAATATCAATGTACATGTATATATATATATATATATATATATATATATATATATATATGGGTGGTTCTCTGACAAATCGAGCGGTCGATTTTTTGACCCCATCGAAAAAAATTTTTAAAATGTTCCTAAAAGGCACATGAGTATCCCTGAATTTTTTCAGATTTTTTGCATCAAATATCCTCGAGTTACAGAGGGTCAAAGTTGATGAATAATATTTCCCATACAATTACATTAATGGATTTGACTTATAACGAAAAGCTAACTTTTCATACTACATTTCAGATGTATTTGTGCACTTTCTTTACTCTTAATCAGAAGATACGTGTCTCAGCAATTTTACTATTTAACACCATAAACCCTTACAACCTACTAAATAATTTCAAATCTTTTTTTTAATTAATTAAAATCCTGTAATATTTTAACTTAATTTATTGTTTGCATGCATTACCCTACGTTATATTTGATTAATTAACGTCTAACATTTTTTATATTCTTTTCCATCAGGAAAAGAATATAATATGTAGTTTATTTATCAGTAATGCATTATATATTACACATCTTATTTTATCTACTCAGCGGATGAAACCCTTTTCACACATTAAAAATAATAATTATAGTGGTAAACAAGGCTACCACAGTAAACTCTGTTGATCATACGTTGCTTTTTCATCCTAAGTACGTCGAATCACCTGTAACAGAGAAGGAATAAATTATTTTAAAACAAAGAATTATGTTCTTTTATTTTCAAGTTAATTAAATTAAAGATAATTGAAGTATACGTATCGGATATAGTGAGATCCATTGACAGTATATTTATATCCTTATCCTTCCTTTTTGTAATTGAATTTTTGCACTTGAAACTTTTGCAGGTTCTAGATTAAACACTATTGCATACGCGTAGTACGAGTTTTATCGGCTTTTAGCGCGTTTTAAATAATATAATTTATCTTAAACTTGGAGTACCCACGCGAAGGTTATTAGCTAGTAGAAATCATCAGTTGACCGATATTTCAAGTTAGACATTATTATAGCACCAAAGTGGGTTGGCACCACTTGTCTCGAAAGTAACCCTCATAACCGCGCGAAAATTTGAATGTGTAATTTCAGATGAAATAAAGTGCTTAAAAATAAAAGTGAATTTAATTATAATTATAAATATTCGGTAGTGTCTCGCTCGTACACTATACTAAATAATTTTATTTCAGGTGATAGGATACTACAAAAAACCTTTTCAATTAAATGACTGGCAAGTATAAGGTTGTTTCTTTAGGTAAAAATTAAAAATAAATTTCAAACTCTTAATAACATAAAGTTAATTTTCGATCTCTCAATAACCCATATGTGGTTAAAACTGAAAGTATTTTTTCGATATATCTATTCATTATGTAATTTTAAATGTCATTTTCAACTCTCGATAACCTTTATATAGTCAAAATCCTAAGTATCTTATTCTGACGGTCATTACATTATATAAATTAAAGATTTAGATTAGATGATTGAGGCTTTATTGTATACGGTTATTAATACTTCCCTTACTAAAGAGAGATAATAATAGTGTTTATAAAACAGTGATTAAGAAGGTATTTATAATTAGTTTAAATAATAATTATGTTATATGCGTAAAGATCTTTGCGCTAAGGGTCTATTGGACAGACTACCATTTCCTTTGGGTCAATTCTCTATAATATACCGATTTTATAAATTTCAATTTGCATCTTAACAAAAGAAAGTTGTAATATCAATAAATAAATTGGCATGTTTCTTTATAAAAAGCAATAGTTTGGAAAAAAATAAATGAGCATTTAAATAGGGGAAGGAATATCAATGTACATGTATATATATATATATATATATATATATATATATATATGGGTGGTTCTCTGACAAATCGAGCGGTCGATTTTTTGACCCCATCGAAAAAAATTTTTAAAATGTTCCTAAGAGACACATGAGTATCCCTGAATTTTTTCAGATTTTTTGCATCAAATATCCTCGAGTTACAGAGGGTCAAAGTTGATGAATAATATTTCCCATACAATTACATTCATGGATTTGACTTATAACGAAAAGCTAACTTTTCATACTACATTTCAGATGTATTTGTGCACTTTCTTTACTCTTAATCAGAAGATACGTGTCTCAGCAATTTTACTATTTAACACCATAAACCCTTACAACCTACTAAATAATTTCAAATCTTTTTTTTAATTAATTAAAATCCTGTAATATTTTAACTTAATTTATTGTTTGCATGCATTACCCTACGTTATATTTGATTAATTAACGTCTAACATTTTTTATATTCTTTTCCATCAGGAAAAGAATATAATATGTAGTTTATTTATCAGTAATGCATTATATATTACACATCTTATTTTATCTACTCAGCGGATGAAACCCTTTTCACACATTAAAAATAATAATTATAGTGGTAAACAAGGCTACCATAGTAAACTCTGTTGATCATACGTTGCTTTTTCATCCTAAGTACGTCGAATCACCTGTAACAGAGAAGGAATAAATTATTTTAAAACAAAGAATTATGTTCTTTTATTTTCAAGTTAATTAAATTAAAGATAATTGAAGTATACGTATCGGATATAGTGAGATCCATTGACAGTATATTTATATCCTTATCCTTCCTTTTTGTAATTGAATTTTTGCACTTGAAACTTTTGCAGGTTCTAGATTAAACACTATTGCACACGCGTAGTACGAGTTTTATCGGCTTTTAGCGCGTTTTAAATAATATAATTTATCTTAAACTTGGAGTACCCACGCGAAGGTTATTAGCTAGTAGAAATCATCAGTTGACCGATATTTCAAGTTAGACATAATTATAGCACCAAAGTGGGTTGGCACCACTTGTCTCGAAAGTAACCCTCATAACCGCGCGAAAATTTGAATGTGTAATTTCAGATGAAATAAAGTGCTTAAAAATAAAAGTGAATTTAATTATAATTATAAATATTCGGTAGTGTCTCGCTCGTACACTATACTAAATAATTTTATTTCAGGTGATAGGATACTACAAAAAACCTTTTCAATTAAATGACTGGCAAGTATAAGGTTGTTTCTTTAGGTAAAAATTAAAAATAAATTTCAAACTCTTAATAACATAAAGTTAATTTTCGATCTCTCAATAACCCATATGTGGTTAAAACTGAAAGTGTTTTTTCGATATATCTATTCATTATGTAATTTTAAATGTCATTTTCAACTCTCGATAACCTTTATATAGCCAAAATCCTAAGTATCTTATTCTGACGGTCATTACATTATATAAATTAAAGATTTAGATTAGATGATTGAGGCTTTATTGTATACGGTTATTAATACTTCCTTTACTAAAGAGAGATAATAATAGTGTTTATAAAACAGTGATTAAGAAGGTATTTATAATTAGTTTAAATAATAATTATGTTATATGCGTAAAGATCTTTGCGCTAAGGGTCTATTGGACAGACTACCATTTCCTTTGGGTCAATTCTCTATAATATACCGATTTTATAAATTTCAATTTGCATCTTAACAAAAGAAAGTTGTAATAGCAATAAATAAATTGGCATGTTTCTTTATAAAAAGCAATAGTTTGGAAAAAAATAAATGAGCATTTAAATAGGGGAAGGAATATCAATGTACATGTATGTATATATATATATATATATATATATGGGTGGTTCTCTGACAAATCGAGCGGTCGATTTTTTGACCCCATCGAAAAAAATTTTTAAAATGTTCCTAAGAGACACATGAGTATCCCTGAATTTTTTCAGATTTTTTGCATCAAATATCCTCGAGTTACAGAGGGTCAAAGTTGATGAAATCATGTTTTTTTGCTTTTTCTGGCTACTTTCATTAATTTATAGAGCCTCAGGGAAGCATTTTTCACTATAGAGATATATAACATTTTATTCTGCAAATTTTCTAAACTATTAAAAAAATAGTTTTGATGTCGTATATATATGTTTTAAAAAAGTTATAAGTCATTTAAGCTTTAAAATCAAGTTTTAGGAAAGTTCGATCCTCCGGATCATAACCAAAAAATTCATGAAGATACCTTATTTAAATACAAAAAAGTCTGCGAAAGACCCAGAATGTCAGAGGCCTTGGTTTCTCTGTAAAAAATCATTATATCCGTTCATATATGAAAAAAATTTAGTTTTTTTGCTATATCGAAGAATTTCACCAATTTTATCAATTACGTAAATTTTTTTATAATAATTTCAATCATTAAAAAAATGATAAGGTTAGTGAAATGCTTTGATATAGCAATAAAACTAAATTTTTTTCATATATGAACGGATATAATGGTTTTTTACAGAGAAACCAAGGCCTCTGACATTCTGGATCTTTCGCAGACTTTTTTGAATTGAAATAAGGTATCTTCGTGAATTTTTTGGTTATGATCCGGATGATCGAACTTTTCTAAAACTTGATTTTAAGACTTAAATGACTTATAACTTTTTTAAAACATATATATACGACATCAGAACTATTTTTTTTTAATAGTTTAGAAAATTTTCAGAAAAAAATGTTATATATCTCTATAGTGAAAAATGCTTCCCTGAGGCTCTATAAATTAATGAAAGTAGCCAGAAAAAGCAAAAAAACATGATTTCATCAACTTTGACCCTCTGTAACTCGAGGATACTTGATGCAAAAAATCTGAAAAAATTAGGAACATTTTAAAAAATTTTTTCAATGGGGTCAAAAAATCGACCGCTCGATTTGTCAGAGAACCACCCATATATATATATGACTGCAAAGTACACTATTAGGTAATATTCGTAAATGCGTTAATTATTATTTTTATTTAAGCAAACACAAAACATGTTATATAAAATAATACATTTAATACAAAAATATAAGTTTATTCATGTTATTATTTTCATAAAAAATGATGTTCTTAAATAATTTTATGAAATGATAAAGGTGCTAATAATAGAGGGTAATATCATGTGTTTGTCCGAAATTATAATGTAATATAACAAGATTGTTTCGCTTGATGAAAAATCAGAATTATAAAATTAATGAATTTTTATTATTTCCTTTTTCTGTTGTCACTTGTGGAAGCACCAAGCGGATGTACACTATACTCTAGTTAGTGATACAGTAAATGTGTTGTTATACTTAATCCATCAAAATGTATAACATGTTTTCAGGACGATTATTTATAATTAAATATGAGATTTGAATATTCTGTTATTAACTTATTAGGTATTATCCTCTTCATTAAAAAAAAAGAATAATTTTGCATACAACAAACCTATCTCACATGTTTAAAAAATCAGGAACAATTTCTATCATGTAGGACACAATTTTTTTTATGGAAAAACTTGCCGTCCCGTCCTATCATGGATAATCGATAACATGTTTTCCTGTAATCTTTTGTTAATAATAACTAATTATTATCAAACAGATCAAGGGGCGCGGTAGCGCCACGATGGCAAGTATAAGGTACGTGAGTACGTACGCCGCCGTCGGGCGCTAGCCAGACCCTATATACATCTCATAGGCATTGTTGGAAACTCGACTTACGGTTTTCTTCACTTTGACAGTATTATTTGTCACATAGAAATACTCAAACGAAAGCTTGAGACGAAACAAACAAAATCACATCAGGGTCACATTTTCTGAAAATGCTTCTATCAACAGATATTGTAAAGTGAAAGTTCGAGCCCCTCGACTCTCATCAAGAGAGAAGAATGAAAACTGAACAATACTTCCGGTTACGTCAGCCCTACGTATTTCCGTAATCAAGGGGCGCGGCAGCGCCACGATGGCAAGTATAAGGTACTTTAGTACGTACGCCGCCGTCGGGCGCTAGCCAGACCCTATTATACTTTGAACTTGCCCTGTTGGAACCTTGACGTACGGTTTTCTTCGTATTGACTGCTTTGTTTCTTACGTACGAGCGCTTAAATGAAAGCTTGCGACGAAAGTAATAAAATCACATCAGGGCCATATTTTGTGAAATTGCTTCTATCGAATGATATTGTAAAGTGAAAGTTCGGACTCCTCAATTCTCCTCACGGGAGAACAATTATTCGACGGATATCCGGTGACGTAGTATCTACGTCATTCTGGGCTATATAGATATACTTCAGTATACGTTATTTTTCCGCAGACGACAGACGATGTTTTCATGCACAGTGTTATTTTTTATCAACATGAATTTTCTTTTGCTGTTTCTGTATATATATATTGCTAAATATTGTTAAATAATAACATAAATATAGATTTTAAAAAAGTGTCAAATATAATTAATATTTTTGTTTTTACACGGTTATGGAAAAATGAATTACGAGAACACAATCAGATAAGTATTAGTTTTATATCACATTTAAATATATTATATATATATATATAGAATTTTATGAACTTATTCTTTGTTTAAATGTTTTTTTATTTTTTCAGATTTTTATAAGTTATTATTTACCATATTGGTTCATGTGAGGTTATATGCTTGGAGCAAATACTGGAAAACAAAAAAGTTCCTGTTTTTATCAGCCTCATTGTTTGTGTTTATTAACAAACTAGGAAAATAGCTGGCATATCTATTAAATTTAGACCAGCAATTGGAATAGAGTAAGCGTAAGTTTTTTTATTTTTGCATAATTTCTTATCGCAATATAATTAGAGTCATTAAGTAAGATATTGCAAAACAAAAAGATTTCTGTGTGTGAATATATTGAAATATTCTATCGGCCTCACTGATTCTATTTATTACCAGACTAGTAAATAGCTGGCATATCAATTAAGTTTAGACCAGCAATCGGAATCAAGTAATTGTAATTGCATATACAGTTTATGTGTGCAGACAAGCAGACACTAAGTGTATTTACATTTTAATAATTTAAGATTTTATTTTTAAACAATACACATGTAGTGTTAAAGATTATATATACTTGATATGTTTTATGATGTTACAATAAATAACTAGTGAAGTGATTTATTATTTTGAAAACAATACGGATATTAATTAAGACATGACTAATAGGCTAGAATTAGATAAGTATTTAGTTTTACTTTTTTTATAAATCTTACATAATATAATGAAAGATTTTGTGAACTGATTCTTTGTTAAAATGTTCTCTTTTATTTTTCAGGTTTTATTGGATTGAAAGGCATACAACTATCAGGATGCATTTTCTTGTGATGTGACAAGCTAGTGAAGTGTAAAGTATTTAATGATTCATCTTTCAAGAAAGTTTACGTTGTTGAAGTGAATATGTAACTTTTTCTATCGTCTCCTGGGTTCACCTTTCAAGCAAGTTTCTACATTCTTGAAGTGGATGTGTAATTTTTTCCATCGTCTCCTGGGAGGTAGACTCTCAGGCTATTCGTCGAAAGGGATCCTGATGAGAAGCTAGTGAAAGTGTTGTATTTTCATCATCCAAGATTCAAAGAAAATTTATACAGAATTTCCAGTTTATATAATTTTCTTGTGATGTGACAAGTTGGTTAAGTGTTAGGATTATATTCAATCTTCCACGCAAGAAAGTTTCTACAATTGTGGAAGTGCTTATGAACAATTATTAAATTTTCCTATCGTCTCCTGGGAGGTAGACTCTCAGGCTATACATCGAAAGGGATCCTTACAAATAGCTAGTGTGTTTTATTTTCTTGGTTCAAGAATCGAAGAAAGTTTTAACATAGAGAATATTCAGTATAAGGAAAAAATTGTCTTGTATTGTGAGAAGCTAGTGAAGTGTCAAGAATATGCATCGCTCATGCATGAAAGTTTCTAAGTTGTTTAAGTGTATATGAATAATTCATAACTTTTCCTATCGTCTCCCGGGAGGTAGACTCTCAGGCTATTCGTCGAAAGGGATCCTGATGAGAAGCTAGTGAAAGTGTTGTATTTTCATCGTCCAAGAATCAAAGAAAATATAATTCTCTTGTGATGTGACAAGTTGGTTGATTGTTACGATTATATTCAATCCTCCACGCAAGAAAGTTTCTACAATTGTGGAAATGCTTATGTTAACTTTTCCTATCGTCTCCTGGGAGATAGACTCTGAGGCTGTACGTCGAAAAGAATTCTTATGAATAGATAGTAAAAGTGTTTTATTTTCTTGGTTCAGAGAATATTCAGTTTATATAAGGAAAAAATTGTCTTGTATTGTGAGAAGCTAGTGAAGTGTCAAGAATATGCATCGCTCATGCATGAAAGTTTTTAAGTTGTTTAAGTGTATATGAATAATTCATAACTTTTCCTATCGTCTCCTGGGAGGTAGACTCTCAGGCTATTCGTCGAAAGGGATCCTGATGAGAAGCTAGTGAAAGTGTTGTATTTTTATGGTTCAAGAATCAAAGAAAATTTATACAGAATTTCCTGTTTATATAATTTTCTTGTGATGTGACAAGTTGGTTGAGTGTTACGATTATATTCAATCTTCCACGCAAGAAAGTTTCTACAATTGTGGAAGTGCTTATGTTAACTTTTCCTAACGTCTCCTGGGAGATAGACTCTGAGGCTGTACGTCAAAAAGAATTCTTATGAATAGATAGTAAAAGTGTTTTATTTTCTTGGTTCAGAGAATATTCAGTTTATATAAGGAAAAAATTATTTTCAATTGTGAGAAGCTAGTGAAGTGTCAAGAATATGCATCGCTCATGCATGAAAGTTTCTAAGTTGTTTAAGTGTATATGAATAGTTTATAACTTTTCCTATCGTCTCCTGGGAGGTAGACTCTCAGGCTGTTCGTCGACAGGGATTCTTATGAATAGCTAGAGAAAGTGTTTTATTTTGTCTTTAAATTACCGTCAATATTTCCTAAAAATTTTTTAAATTGTTCGAAAGTCTAATTTTGGTACATTTATGCATTTATTAGAGAGAGATGGAAAGATAGTTCCTTCTGCTAGAGCTTAATTTGCTCTGTCTTCAAAAATATTTTTTAAAATTTATTTTTAAATGAAACTAAATAAAAATGATTAATGAGCATGGATGTATTGATTATAATTAATGGTTTATAGACTTTTATATAAGTCAAATCACCTTGAAACTATTACATATGGAGTATATGGCACCCGGGTGCGCTTTTCAAAGTATAAAATCTTGATTAGTTTATTTTAATTATTATAAATGTTAAAACTGAATGTATAGGGATATTCTATAGTATTTTTATAATGTCGTGCAACAAAATTTCTCTGGATTACGCTAATATTTCACTGTTTTACCTACATTTTTTTAACAAGTCATTTTTAATAAACTTGTGCTTTTTAATAAATGAGCTGTTATATTTATTTCTCACAGAGAAACCAAGACCTGTGATATTCTGGGACTTTCACAGGTTCTTTTATAATGAGTTAAGCTATCTTTTCAAATGTTTGTGTCTTCGATATTGATGATCGATCAAGCTGAACACTTGTTTTTAAGGCTTAAAAGGTTTATACGTAGAATCACTCAGAAGCATTTTGGTCACTCTGAAAATTAAAAATAACTAAGTTTTCGTTAAACATACCAATCAGAGGGATATCATGAGAAATTTGAAGTTTACCATATAGACCAATTTCAAAATAATCATCATATAAGGCATTCAAAATCGAAGAGCTAAAAATTGGTCTAGACGATTAACTTTAAATTTCATATGCTATCCCTCTGATTGATTTGCTCAATTCAAAAATAGTTATTTTTAATTTTCAGAATGCCCAGAGTTCAGGCAAATTCCAGAATGTGGGTTGAGCGTCTCTTTTCCTAAAAGGTAAAAAGATCATACAAGTTTTCAAGCCCACTACTTAGAGGGATAGTATAAGAATTTTGAAGATGGTATAGTTTAGCAGTATTGAGATAATCAGAGATTAGAAATTTCAAAATTCAATAATTCAAAACTGCTGAGCCGTATCAACTGGAAAATTCTTAGATTATCCCTCTAAGTGACTGGCTTGACAATTTATATTATCTATATACATTCAACAGATCATAACGGAATGGAATTTTTTGGCCATGCCTGGTTAGGTCACTCTAGTGTATATATTGCAGTTCATAAATAAACACTACGTTAGTAGCTGATTGCTTTAAATACATCTTACCTTAAAAGCTATAAATTTAGAATATATTTAATAAACTATAACTTGTTTGCTAAATGACTCAATTCAATTTAGAATAGAACTCAATAGAACTCAATAGAACTCAATTTAGAATATATTTAATAAACTATAACTTGTTTGCTAAATGACACTATTCAATATTGACACTAAATTTATGATGTCAACCGTGTAAGTATTTATGTGAAAGTCATACAGGGGATACCACAACTTTACTGACACTATTTTTTACAGGTTTTCATAAAGTTTGAATTCGATTACAGTTTTCTAAACGTTTACCGAATTAGGTGGGCTGCATTAAAAATGATAATACATCTATCATAAATAATCATAGGGATATTGGAAATTAACTTACATATACTTCTTTTTATTCTAAATATTATTTTCATTATTCCATAATATAGATTGAACAATTGTAAAGGATACGATATAAACTTGTATAAATATTAAAATGCTATATCACTCATGGTCTGCATGACAATAGTATACGTAACGTACAAATGCTTTCGAGAAAGCAGTTATCAGTTAATTAATTAGCAATAATTTTAGACGGACAGATTTCTTTGATGTATATTTGCGAAACAAATCATTATGGAACTTAACATAAAATTTAGTGTCAATAAAGGAAAAAAACGCGCTATTCTATTTACCTCGAGGGTGGTGTGGAAAAGATAGATCTCTTAGTAAATAATAATGATCTAAAAAAACTATTTACTCTACAGATAATGTCTAAAAAATAATTATTATTATTAATACAATAATCCATGAGCAAATGTACATTAATATTTTAAATTTATTACTTATTTAGTTGATGTTAACTATTCTTTGTAATTTACATATTATATACCTTTTAAAAGTAGTGAAATCTCTCCCCCCCCCCCCAAACAAACCTTTTCAAGGTAAAAGGCTGGCAAGTATAAGGTCGTTTCTTCATGTAAAAATTAAAGATTAATCTTACAACTCTTGATAACCTTAATGTAAAAAAAAACTCTTAATAAAACTTATGCAGACAAAACCAAAGTTTTATTAACATTCATACAGACAAAATAAAAATTCTTAGAGCTTACTCTAAAATTCAACTTTAATTTTCAAACTTCGACAACTCTTATGTAGTCGAAATTATAAATGCTGTATTCTATACAGTTATTTAATTATGGAAATTAAAGATCTTGATAACACTTATATAGACAAAATACTAGTAGCTTTACTGCATACTCTTAAGACGTGTTGATATTATAATCGTCAGATCAACAAATAATATATCTTCTTTCCTCTTGTGAATAAGTGATCGAACACAAATACTGGAAGAATATGTGATTCTTATAGATCAAGTTGGAAAACAAATAATTATGTTAGGATGAATGTCTTCTTTTACCTATTCAATGAGTTAATCACAATCACTCAAATCATGATGCTTATACATCAAGCTAAAAAATCCGAAACTCTCATGTATGAAAATATGAACGTGTAACCATCTTCGCGTTAAGGGTCTGTTGGACAGATTACCATTTCTTTAGTGTCACTTCTCCTTCGATTATCTATACCTTCGATATGACATAAATTCTCATTTTAATTTTAAGAAAAGAAAGTTATGATATCAATAAATAAATTGGCAAGTTTTTTGTTATAAAAAGTAATTGTTTTCAAATAAATAAATAACCGATTAAATTGAGGAAGGATTATGAATATATGTGTTCATATAAACACTCAATCAAATTGCAGCATGTGAAAAGGTGGATAGCCTGTGAAAAGATACAGTCGGGTACAATTAAAACTTTGAATAATTGCGACTGCTGCCACGTTCTGTACATGTAATAGAATGGTATGATGTTCTTACATGACATTATCACATGACAAATGTGCCCATAATATGCAGTAATATCATGTTTGTCTAAAATTATTATGTAATTTAACAAAATTGTTTCGCATCATGAAAACTTTTTCATTTATTTATGGAAGCTACGAGCGGATGTACAATCTACTCTACTTAGTAATTCAGTAAATGTATTGCTATCCTTATTTCATTAAAAATCTATATCCAGGACGATTATATACAATTATATATGAGATTTAAATTCTGTTGATTTACATACATTTAAAAAAAACAGGAACAAATTCTATCATGTAGAACGCAATTTTTTGACGGAAAAACTTGCCGCCCCGTCCTATCATAGATAATCGATGAACCACTAAATGTCAGTGTAATTAACAATATCATAAAATTTTTAATATAGTTAATTTATCGTCCTATTATCCTATAATGCGTAATACTCAAATCATTATATTAATCTGTGAGACCAATGGCCTCAAATAATAATAAACAATGGATTTTTTTAATTAAGTAAAGATTTTAGTTAAGTAAAGATTTGGAACTAAAAGCTGTAAACTACATAAATATTAATTTAAAATTTTTAAACTTGATTTATTTTCCAACTTGAGTCATAGAAATTTATTTTATAACATTTTTTTAATATGTCATAATAGTAAGAATTATTTTTAATCAACTTTCTGCCATCTTCCGATAATACTAACAGAGGTTTGTAAAACATACATACAAACAACCAAAAATTGAGCTTAGAATGATTGCAAGATTAAGTTTGAATTCTTCAAAAATTGGTCAAGGACAGTAATAAATACATATAGAATGAAAAATCGATTCAGAGATTTTTTAACGGTGTTTCATTAACAAGTTAATTTGGTTAACCTTGAATAATTTAAAGATGGTATACATCGTTATCTATGATAGGACGGGGCGGCAAGTTTTTCCGTCAAAAAATTGCGTTCTACATGATAGAATTTGTTCCTGTTTTTTTAAATGTATGTAAATCAACAGAATTTAAATCTCATATATAATTGTATATAATCGTCCTGGATATAGATTTTTAATGAAATAAGGATAGCAATACATTTACTGAATTACTAAGTAGAGTAGATTGTACATCCGCTCGTAGCTTCCATAAATAAATGAAAAAGTTTTCATGATGCGAAACAATTTTGTTAAATTACATAATAATTTTAGACAAACATGATATTACTGCATATTATGGGCACATTTGTCATGTGATAATGTCATGTAAGAACATCATACCATTCTATTACATGTACAGAACGTGGCAGCAGTCGCAATTATTCAAAGTTTTAATTGTACCCGACTGTATCTTTTCACAGGCTATCCACCTTTTCACATGCTGCAATTTGATTGAGTGTTTATATGAACACATATATTCATAATCCTTCCTCAATTTAATCGGTTATTTATTTATTTGAAAACAATTACTTTTTATAACAAAAAACTTGCCAATTTATTTATTGATATCATAACTTTCTTTTCTTAAAATTAAAATGAGAATTTATGTCATATCGAAGGTATAGATAATCGAAGGAGAAGTGACACTAAAGAAATGGTAATCTGTCCAACAGACCCTTAACGCGAAGATGGTTACACGTTCATATTTTCATACATGAGAGTTTCGGATTTTTTAGCTTGATGTATAAGCATCATGATTTGAGTGATTGTGATTAACTCATTGAATAGGTAAAAGAAGACATTCATCCTAACATAATTATTTGTTTTCCAACTTGATCTATAAGCATCACATATTCTTCCAGTATTTGTGTTCGATCACTTATTCACAAGAGGAAAGAAGATATATTATTTGTTGATCTGACGATTATAATATCAACACGTCTTAAGAGTATGCAGTAAAGCTACTAGTATTTTGTCTATATAAGTGTTATCAAGATCTTTAATTTCCATAATTAAATAACTGTATAGAATACAGTACTTATAATTTCGACTACATAAGAGTTGTCGAAGTTTGAAAATTAAAGTTGAATTTTACAGTAAGCTCTAAGAATTTTTATTTTGTCTGTATGAATGTTAATAAAAGTTTGGTTTTGTCTGCATAAGTGTTATTAAGAGTTTTTTTTACATTAAGGTTATCAAGAGTTGTAAAATTAATCTTTAATTTTTACATGATGTACAAATACTCAAAAATTGAGTATTTGTATATATTTCAATTATCACGAAATTAAGTTTCATTTCTTAAAAAATTTAATAAGAATGTTAGTGAACACATAATGAATGAAATATCGGTTACTTAAGAATTTGCAACGAGGTTTCGTTAACTGTAAATTACTTTGGTTAACCATGCATAACTTGAAGATGATATCCATCGTGATGTATGATAGGACGGGACGGCAAGTTTTTCCATAAAAAAATTGTATTCTACATGATAGAAATTGTTCCTGATTTTTTAAACATGTGAGATAGATTTGATGTATGCAAAATTATTCTTTTTATTAATGAAGACGATAATACCTCATAAGTCAATAACAGAATATTCAAATCTCATATTTAATTATAAATAATCGTCCTGAAAACATGTTATACATTTTGATGGATTAAGAATAACAACACATTTACTGTATCACTAACTAGAGTATTGTGTACATCCGCTTGATGCTTCCACAAGTGACAACAGAAAAAGGAAATAATAAAAATTCATTAATTTCATAATTCTGATTTTTCATGAAGCGAAACAACCTTGTTATATTACATTATAAATTCGGACAAACAAATGATATTACCACCTATTATTAGTACCTTTATCATGTTATAAAATTATTTAAGAACATCATTTTTTGTGAAAATGATAACATGAATAATCTTCTATTTTTGTATTATATGTATTATTTTATATAACATGTTTTGTGTTTGCTTAAATAAAAATAATAATTAATGCATTTACGAATATTACCTAGTAGTGTACTTTGCAGTCATATATATACATATATACATGTACATTGATATTCCTTCCCCCATTTAAACGCTCATTTATTTTTTCAAAACTATTGCTTTTTATAAAGAAACTTGCCAATTTATTTATTGATATCACAATTTTCTTTTGTTAAAATGCAAATTCAAATTTATAAAATCGGTATATTATAGAGAATTGACCCAAAGGAAATGGTAGTCTGTCCAATAGACCCGTAGCGCAAAGATCTTTACGCATATAACATAATTATTTTTTAAACTAATTATAAATACCTTCTTAATCACTGTTATATAAACACTATTATTATCACTCTTTAGTAAGGGAAATATTAATAACCGTATACTATAAAGCCTCAATCATCTAATCTAAATCTTTAATTTATATAATGAAATGGCCGTCAGAATAAGATACTTAGGATTTTGGCTATATAAAGGTTATCGAGAGTTGAAAATGACATTTAAAATTACATAATGAATAGATATATAGAAAAAACACTTTCAGTTTTGACCACATATGGTTGGTCTAGACGATTAACTTGAAATTTCTTATGCTATCCCTCTGATTAATTTGCTTAATGAAAAATTAGTTATTCTCAATTTTGAGTGAGCAACATGTACACTCAGATTCCAAAACTTGCATGTAACGAGTCCTTTCCCAAGGTAAATGCATGTTTTGCCTTGTAAAAGGTAATGAAAACTAATGAGTTGTAAAGCCTGTCACTTAGAGGGATAGTATGAGAATATTCAAGTTGATACAGCTTAGCAAAATTTGAATTTTTGAATTTTGAAATTTCTCATCTCCGATTATATTAATACTACTCAGCTATATCATCTTAAAATTTTTATACTATCTCTCTAAGCTGTGGGCTAAACCACTTGTATGGTCTTTTTACCTTTTAGAAATCAGAACATGTATTTCCATTGAAAAAAGGGACGCTCAACCCATATTCTGAAAACTGCCTGTACTTCGGGCACTCTGAAAATTGAAAATAACTATGTTTTCATTAAACGTACTAATCAGGGGGAAATCATGAAAAATTTCAAGTTTATCGTATCAACCAAAAATTTATTTTTCATTAAATGATCTTTACGATTTTATACTATCGGTATCAAGTAAATAATTATGTTAAATATAATAAAGTTTTGTGTCAATTTTGTGGATTAAGCCTACAGGGGATACCACAACTTTATTGACATTAAGTTTTACATGTTTTCATAAAGTTTAAATTTGATTCCAATTTTCTAAATATTTACCGAATTAGGTCTTTTCCATTAAAAATAATAATACGTATATCATAAGAAATCAAAGGGATATTGGAATCTAACTTACATATACTTCTTTTTTTACTAAATATTATTCATAATACCATAATATAGATAAAACAATTGTGAAGGATACGATGTGAACTTGTATAAATATTTAAATGCTATATCACTCATTTTCTGCATGTCGATAGTATACGTAACGTACAAATGCTTTCAAGCAAGAAGTTATCAGTTAATTAATTAGCAATAATTGTATACGTACAGATTTCTTTGATGTATATTTAGGAGACAAATAATTATGGATCTTAGCATAAAATTTAGTGTCAATAAAGGAAATAAAACGCGCTATTTCATTTATCTCGAAGGTGGTATGGAAAAGATAGATTTCTTTGTGAATAATAATGATCTAAAAAATCTATTTGCTCTACAGATTAATCGTGCCTAAAAAAAAAATATTATTACAATAATCTCTGAGCATATGTACATTAATATTTTAAATTTATTACTTATTTAGTTGACGTTTACTATTCTTTGTAATTTACATACTATATACCTTTTAAAAGTAGTGAAATCTGCCCCCCCCCCCCAAACAAACCTTTTCAAGGTAAAAGGCTGGCAAGTATAAGGTTGTTTCTTCCTGTAAAAATTAAAAATTAATTATACAGCTCTTGATAATCCTAATGTAACAAAAATTTGAACTCTTGGTAACACTGATGCAGACAAAACCAAACTCTCATTAACACTCATACTAAAAAAAAAAATTTTAAAGAGCTTACTCTAAAATTAAAGTTTAATTTTCAAACTTCGACAACTCTAATGTGGCCGAAATTATATGTGCTTTATCCTATACAGTTATTAAATTAAGTAAATTAAAGATCTTGATAACACTTATTTAGACAAAATACTAGCAGCTTCACTGCATGCTGTTAAGAGGTGTTGATAATAAAGTCATCAGATCAACAAATAATATATCTTCTTTCCCCTTGTGAATAAGTGATTGCAACGCAAACACTGGAAGAATATATGATGCTTATAGATCAAGTTTGAAGACAAATAATTATGTGAGGACGAATGTCTTCGAACCTCTTAAATGAGTTAATCACCAGCAATCTAATCATGATGCTTATGCCTTAAGCTAAATAATCCGAAACTCTCATGGATGAAAATATGAACGTGTAATAGCATCTTCGCATTATCGTCTACTTCCATTTTATCTATAGCTTCGATTTTATAAAAATTCCCATTTTAATTTTAAGAAAAGAAAGTTATGATATCAATAAATAAATTGGCAAGTTTGTTGTTATAAAAAGTAATCGTTTTGAAATATATAAATAACCGTTTAAATTGAGGAAGGATTATAAATATGTATGTATTCATATAAACACTCGAACAAAGCATGTGAAACGTGTATAGCCTGAACGGCAAATGGGGCGTTGCGTGCCCGGTCCCAAACATTCGCATAACATGGAGCCATTTCGGGATTATTCCAAGTTTCAATTGTTACCGATTGTACATGTGATAAAATCGCATTATGTTCTTATATGATATATTATCACACGATAAAGGTGCTCATAATGTGTCATAATATCATGTGTTTGTCCAAATTTATCATGTAATATAACGGAATTGTCTCGCATCATGAAAAATCATAATATTTAAACTAATTAATGTCTATTATTTCCTTATCCTGCTGTTATTTATTGAAGCAACAAGCGAATGTACAATCTACTCAAGTTAGGAATTCGGAAAATAAGTTACTATTTCCTTATTTCATTAAATCTATAGCATATATGTCAAGGACGATCATCTACAATGAAATATGAGATTTAAATATTCTGTTCCTATAAAAAATGGATCCCAGATTTTTTTAATAAAACAGGAACAAATTCTAGCATATAGAACGCAATTTTTTTATGGAAAAACTTGCCGTCCCGTCCTATCATAGATAATCGATGAATTAAAGAATATCAGTGTAATCAACTAGATGACAAAATATTTAATTATAATTAACTTATCTTCCTATTATCCTATAATCGCTACTACACAAAATATCTATGTTAAACTGTGAAAACAATGGCCTCAAATGATAGCAGGAATTCTATTTTTTAGTTAAGTATATATTTAAATTTAAAAATTATCTATAAGCAGCACAAATATTAATTTATTATTTTTAGCTTCACTAATAGAAATTGACTTTATACCATTTTTAATACACTATAATAATTTAAATTATTTTTTATTAACTTCCTGTTATCTTTTGAAAATAGTAACTTAATTTTGTGAAAAAATACATACAAATAATGAAAATTTGAAGTTAGAATTATCAGAAAATTATATTTCGGTTCTTCAAATATTGATGAAAAATTGTAGGAAACACATTCTAAATGAAGTATCAGTTATTTGAGAGAGATATAATTTGATTAGCCCATCCATCATTGTCTATGATACGACGGGGCGGCAAGTTTTTCCATAAATAAATTGCGTTCTACATGCTAAAATTTGTTCCTGTTTTATTAAATAAAATCTGGGATCGATTTTTTATAGGAACAGAATATTTAAATCTCATATTTCATTGTAGATGATCGTCCTTGACATATATGCAATAGATTTAATGACATAAGGAAATAGTAACTTATTTTCCGAATTACTAACTAGAGTAGATTGTACATTCGCTTGTTGCTTCCATAAATAACAACAGGATAAGGAAATAATAGACATTAATTAGTTTAAAAATTATGATTTTTCATGATGCGAGACAATTCCGTTATATTACATGATAAATTTGGACAAACACATGATATTATGATACATTATGAGCACCTTTATCGTGTGATAATATATCATATAAGAACATAATACGATTTTATCACAAGTACAATCGGTAACAATTGAAACTTGGAATAATCCCGAAATGACTCCCTGTTATGCGAATGTTTGGGACCGGGCACGCAACGCCCCATTTGCCGTTTAGGCTATCTACGTTTCACATGCTTTGTTCGAGTGTTTATATGAATACATACATATTTATAATCCTTCCTCAATTTAAACGGTTATTTATTTATTTCAAAACGATTATTTTTTATAACAACAAACTTTCCAATTTATTTACTGATATCATATCTTTCTTTTCTTAAAATTAAAATGGGAATTTTTATAAAATCGAAGGTATAGATAAAATCGAAGGAGACGATAATGCGAAGATGGTATTACACGTTCATATTTTCATCTATGAGAGTTTCGGATTATTTAGCTTAAGGCATAAGCATCATGATTTGAGTGCTGGTGATATGCTCACATAATTATTTGTCTTCAAACTTGATCTATAAGCATCATATATTCTTCCAGTGTTTGCGTTGCAATCACTTATTCACAAGGGGAAAGAAGATATATTATTTGTTGATCTGATGACTTTATTATCAACACCTCTTAACAGCATGCAGTGAAGCTGCTAGTATTTTGTCTAAATAAGTGTTATCAAGATCTTTAATTTATTTAATTTAATAACTGTATTGGATAATTCACATATAATTTCGGCCACATTAGAGTTGTCGAAGTTTGAAAATTAAAGTTTAATTTTAGACTAAGCTCTTTAGAATTTTTTTTTTTCAGTATGAGTGTCAATGAGAGTTTGGTTTTGTCTGCATAAGTGTTATCAAGAATTCAAATTTTTGTTACATTAAGATTATCAAGAGTTGTAAAATTAATTTTTAATTTTTACAGGACGAAACGACCTTATACTTGCCAGCCTTTTACCTTGAAGAGGTTTGTTTGTTATATTTTCGATACCATCTGCACAGCAAATAGCTGTATTTGGATCATTATTATTTAAAAAAGAAATATCTAACGCTTAGTATCAGTTTTAGGGGTTTTTAACGCGACTTAAATAATACAGTTTATGATAAACTTGGAGATCCACGCGAAGGTTATAATCTGGCAAAAACCAACAGTAGACTAATACTTCATAGCTTCGTTATAGGGATCTCTATATCCCCATAACTTGGTGCCAACCCACTTTCGTGCTATAACTATGTCTAACCTGAAGTACAAATCTACTGTTGGTTTGTGCTAGTTTATAACCTTCCCGTGGAACTCCAAGTTTACCTGAAATTATATTATTTAAATTGCGTTAAATACCGCTAAAACTCATACTACGCGTGTGGAATAACGTTTAATCTAGAACCTACAAAAAGTTTCACGTGAAAAAATGCATTTACAGAAAAGATGGCATTCGGATCAAAATACTATGATTGGATTTCACTCTGTCAGATACGTATATTTCCATTATCTCAAAATAAATTAACTTTATAATTATAGAACCTGATTCTTTGTTTTAAAATAAATTATTCTTTCTCTGTTACAGTTGATCCGATGAACTTGTCGTAAAAAAGAAATTTATAAACAGCAGACTTTACTGAATCAGCCTTATTTATCACTGTAAGTAATATAGAGAAAAATGAAAATAAAATCAATTCGTAAGTTCTCGTTACCTTATACAAAACAAAACATGCTTTTCCCTTGGGAAAAGTCGTGTTACATCTGGAAACTTAGTGTACTTGCTCTGTTAAAATTGCAAAATCTTCTAAACCACATGTCTCATGGACTTATATAATAATTATAAATCTTGAAAAATCATTTTTCACATCACTAGCTTCTCACAGGAATTCCTTCCCTTTATAATATGACAGTTGCGTAACTTCCCAATAAAAGTTCTGTAAAAACTTTCAACGATACTTAAACGATGAAAATACAATAGTTTGACTAGCTTGTCACGTCACAAGAAAATCATTTTCTAGTATAACCTGATAGTTGTATGCCTTTACAAGTTCTCGTTACCTTATACAAAACAAAACATTTTTGTCATTTGAGTTCTTTCGGCATTTATTATAAATGATTTGTTAGTCAAAGTCTATTCAAGCTTTCTTCAATCAAGTTTGATAATACATTACCATTAATAATAAGCAATGCATTGTTCATACGTAAGTAATAAATATTAATAGTGAAGTCGATAGAAAGTATTATCTTCACTGAAAATACTTCACTAATTTCGCTTCGTCACAGGAACATTATTTTTGCTGGTCTAAACTTGAAACATATCAAGGGGCGCGGTAGCACCTCGATGGCAAGTATAAGGTACGTTCAGTACGTACGCCGCCGTCGGGCGCTATAGCCAGACCCTATATACGTCTCATAGGCCCTGTTGGAGATGTGACATTCGGTTTTCTTCATTAAGAGCTTTGTTTCTCACTTATGAGCACTCAAATGAAAGCTTGGAATAAAACTAGCAAAATCACTTCAGGGTCATATATTGTGAAATGACTTCTATCAAATGATATTGTGAAGTGAAAGTTCGGGGTCATGAATTCTTCTCCGTGAAAATTCTTCTCCCGTGGCGAAAAATGTTCTCCCCGGTAGTACGTCATAGTTCGTGACGTCAGCTCTGCGTATACTGTTGCTTGAATCTATACAGTTCATCAAGTGTGCAGAAGAGCAGACGATGGTGTATTCACATTTTTTGATTTTTCAATACAATAACACATATGCAGTGTTAAAGAAAAATAAGTATTGTACAAAATAAAGTACCAAAGTAATTTTATTTTCAACATAATATGCAATTTATGAAGCTGGGTTTGATGAAATATTTAAAAACTGACAGATATAATTATGAAAAATGTTTCACAAACAAGACTAATAGCCTCGAATTAGATAAGTATTTAGTTGTACTTTTTTTTTAAATATACAAATATGAAAGATTCATGAACTGATTCTTTGTTAAAATATATCCTTTTATTTTTCAGGTTTTTTTACTATTAGATTATATAAAGAAATAACTATTCTGTGATGTGACAGCTAGTAAAGTGTAAAGAATTCATCTTTCAAGAAAGTTTCTACGTTGTTGAAGTGAATACGAAACTTTTTCTATCGTCTCCTGGGTTCATCTTTCATGCAATGTTTCTACATTATTGAAGTGGATATGTAACTTTTTCTATCGTCTCCTGGATTCACCTTTCAAGCAAGTTTCTACATTCTTGAAGTGGATAAGTAATTTTTTCTATCGTCTCCTGGGAGGTAGACTCTCAGGCTATTCGTCGAAAGGGATCCAGATGAGAAGCTAGTGAAAGTGTTGTATTCCCATCGTCCAAGAATCAAAGAAAATTTATACAGAATTTCCAGTTTATATAATTTTCTTGTGATGTGAGAAGTTGGTTAAGTGTTAGGATTATATTCAATCTTCCACGCAAGAAAGTTTCTGCAATTGTGGAAGTGCTTATGTTAACTTTTCCTATCGTCTCCTGGGAGATAGACTCTGAGGCTGTACGTCGAAAAGAATTCTTATGAATAGATAGTAAGCGTGTTTTATTTTCTTGGTTCAGAGAATATTCAGTTTATATAAGGAAAAACTTATTTTCTATTGTGAGAAGCTAGTGAAGTGTCAAGAATATGCATCGCTCATGCATAAAAGTTTCTAAGTTGTTTAAGTGTATATGAATAGTTCATAACTTTTCCTATCGTCTCCTGGTTATTATTTAGCACATAATAATTTTAATATTATCAAGGGGCGCGGTAGCGCCACGATGGGAAGTATAAGGTACGACAGTCCGTACGCCGCCGTCGGGCGCAAGCCAGACCCTTATGTACTTTAAACTTGCCCTGTTGGAACCTCGGCATAGGGTTTTCTCGGCATTAAGAGCATTATTTCGTATGTATTAGCACTTATATGAAAGCTTTCGACAAAACTTACAAAATTACATCAGGGTCATATTTTGCATAATCGCGTCTATCAAAAGTTATTGTAAAGTGAAAGTTCGGGCTGGTCAATTCTTCTCGAGAGAGAACACTGAACAATTAATGTAATTCCGGTTACGTCAGTACTACGTACATCCGTATTATATAGATCATCATGCATCATATAGGTATATACTTATATACATGCTGCGCAAATGCAGACGATGTTTCACGATCAAACAAAGTTTACATACAATCATAAAATAATCATCGTGTTTAGTTAACAGTTTCTAATTAAATATTATAAAAAGTAGTATTAACTATTTAACCTAATTAGATATTTTAATTATAACATTGAAATATAATTAAGTCGATAAGTCGAGTTTTTATTAATAATAGATTACAATAACATAAACATGGCTAACAGAATTTTATTAGACAAGTATTCAATTTTTTTGATATCTATCAATAAAATAAAAATAAACTTTTTGAAAATGATTCTTTGTTTAAATGTTTATATTTTTTTTCAGATATTTTCTGTTTCCATTGAGAGCTTACACAACTATCCAGTTACATAGGAAGGGAATTTCTGTGACAAGCTAGTGAATTGAAAAAATGATATATAAATATATTATATATATATACAATTTTATAAACTTATTCTTTGATTAAATGTTATCTTTTATTTTTTCAGATTATTACAAGTTTCTTGTAGGAGGTTATACGGATCACTAGATATATGTACTGCAACAACTTTTATTCGTGTAATCAAATTTAATGTTTAAGAAGTGCTTCTGTCGTAACATTTATTACGGTTACGTATTGTAAAATTACAAAATTATTAAGTTTTGGTACTTAAAAAGGCTGGATATCTCAAGTTTAGACCAGCAAAAAGAAGGTTCCTGTCACGAAGTGGAATTAGTGAAGTGAAAAACTATTTTGATTCAAGAATTATTTGCAAGACTGCTGGAAGAGCTCAAATGACAAAAATAACATATGTATCCATTTCATAATGGATCACTAAATATATGAACTGTAACAACTTTCCTCCGTGTAATCAAATTTAATGTTTGAGAAGTGCTTCTGGAGTAACATTTTTTTTTTTTTTTTTTATTTAAGCTTTTTCAAGTTCCGCATTGCGGAGCTTATACAGCTTGGAGTAACATTTATTATGGTTACGTATTCATTAATTGTTTATAAGAAATGCTGGAAGAACTCGATTGACAAGAATAGATAGAATATCTATCAAGTTTGGACCAGCAAAAAGAAGGTTCCTGTGTCGAAGTGAAGTTAGTGAAGGATTTTCAGTCAAAATAATACTTTCTATCGACCTCACTGTTAATATTTAGCACTTACGTATGAACAATGCATTGCTTATTATTAATGGTAACGTATTATCAAACTTGATTCAAGAAAGCTTGAATAGACTTTGATTAATAAATCATTTATAAGAAATGCCAAAAGAATTCGAAAGGATACCATGATAAATAATAAATTGATACCATTGGCCAGTTTTAAAATATCAGCATTTAAAAGTTTCAAAATTAGAATATTGAAAACTGGTCAATGGTTTCAACATAAAATTTTTCATAGTATCCTTTTGAGTGATGAGCTTAACAACTTATATGTTATTTTTCCTTTTAAATAGCAAAAGGTATACTTCTCTTGAAAATGTCACGTTGATCCACATTCTGGAAGCTGGTTGTCCTTCGTACTCTCTGGAAATTGAAAAGAACAAAATTTTTAGTAAGTAAATTAGTCACAGAGATCACAGGGACAAAAGTCGTCCAATGAATACACAATTTCATTTTGTGTTTAAATGTTCTTTAATTTTTTCAGATTTTCATACAGGATTGTTGAATTGATTATCCTGTACTACCTCTTCCTCAGCATCTTCTTCATGTGTTGGTGTTGCCCTTCTCATGAATTGAGCCCTACGGGTCATCTCTACATTGGACATGGCCATGCGGTTGAGAAAATCTGCAAGATTTTGCAGATTTCTTTGGTACGGATTCAGAGCTCTCATGTAGTATGGTCTTCTCAAATTTCTTCCGGCTCGAACACCTTGTCTGCATAAATGTTAATTTTTAATTCAATATTCATATAAAAGAATGAATCATTTAATTTTTAATTTACCTCGGACAGCCATTAGACCACCTCGTTGATTTTGTTGAGGCTGTGGATGATCCTCATTGACTCCTTACATAAATAAAATACAATCTTTTAATTTTAATTTTTTTTTAACATTAAGCATATTTATACTGGTTATTCTCTGTAAGATACCCTGGCTGAAATTTTTGTTTTATTCTTTTAGCGGTTAATAAGTAATATTAACTATTAAAAATGCTAAATTTAATTTGTTAAATATAATTGACAATTTATTTATAAACTATTTTGTTAGTTTTTTATGTGCAAATGTATAAGATCGAACCGAATGAAAATTTTGAATTTTGAATTTTGAATTTTTAACCCATTGAATGAATTAATTTTCATCAGATATGTATATAAACGTAATCAAAGGAAAATATGCTTAAACCCAACAGAATACGTTGAAAAAAAAAATTTCTATAAAAAATAAATCTATATTCTGCAAAAGCTTAGATTTAGATTGCAGATAAGCTTGTACTTTGTAGTGACACATACACACACACGCACACACACGCTCGCGCGCATGTATACATATATATCTGCAATCTAAATCTAAGCTTTTGCAGAATATAGATATATTTTTTATACAACATTTTTTTCATCGCATACTGGGTTTAAGCACATTTTCCTTTGATTACTTATATACACATATGTGATGGAAATTAATTCATTCAATGGCTTAAAAATTCAAAAGTTTATAAATAAATTATCAGTTATATTTAACAAATTAAATTTAGTATTTTTAATAGTTAATATTATATATATATATATACAGAGAGAGAGAGAGAGAGAGAGAGAGAGAGAGAGTGATACGACACTAATATATTTTTTTTTAAAAATAAAGAAAATTTATTTTTAAAAAATGTAAATGTGGAGAATGATGAGAATAGCTGTAGCTTAAAAGTTAATGGGTGAAAAAATCTAAAAAGTATTACTTGAAGAGATAAATAAGGCTGATTCATCAGTTAAGTCTGCTGTTTATAAATTTTTTTTTAAGCCAAGTTCATCGGATCACCTGTAACAGAGAAAGAATAATTTATTTTAAAACAAAGAATCATATTCTATTATCATAAAGTTAATTTATTTGAAGGTAATTAAAAGATACTTATATGACAGAGTGAAATCCATTGATAGTATTTTGATCCTAATACCATCTTTTCTGTAAATGCATTTTTTCACTTAAACTTATTGTAAGTTTTAGATTAAATATTATTGCACACGCGTAGTATGAGTTTTATAGGTTTGTAACGTGATTTAAATAATATAATTTGTGATAAACTCGGAGATCCACGCGGAGGTTATAAACTAGCAGAAACCAACAGTAGATTAGTACTTCAGGTTAGACGTAATTATAGTACCAAAGAGGGTTGGCAGTAAGTTAAGGGGATATAGAGATCCTTATAACAAAGCTATCATAAGGTCATATAGTGGCAAGCCAGGTGAATTTGCGAGATATTTGATGTTAAAGTTAACATTGGTTCTTATGGAAAAACACTTTTTTTGGGACATTTTTCACTATTATGACGTGAGATCTCACAAACTATTGCTGTAATTAAACTATGTTATTCTGGATGTTTTCAGAAACAGTTATCAAGTTTGTTTACATAGGCAATCCAGGCTCCTTTAAAAGATACAGCTATCGAAACATAAAAATTGACAGATCTTTCAAAATTATAGGAGAGAGCGCGTGGACACTTGGCAACCCTTAGCTTAGCTGCCCTCTCTTTCGCTGTACTTCCCTCTCCCTCCTCCTCGCTCTTTTTCTCTCTCTCTCTTTCTTACACTGTCACTACGTACAACGTTGCCGCTTTGGCACTTTCTCTTCAAAACGCACGTGTTGGTGTATACGTACACGAGCATAGATGTATTAGTGAGGGGTATACTGGTATAGTCGTAGTAAAAATTTTTCTTGCCGCACAGGAAAAACATTGGTACATATGGCATACAGATACTTCGTAAACTTTTGACAGGGACGATACTAGAAGAACGTCCTTAACTCTATGAAGTATTAGTCTATGGTTGATTTCTGCTAGTTTATAACCTTCGCGTGGATCTCCAAGTGTTTATCATAAATTATATTATTTAAATGGCGTTAAAAATTCCTAAAACTCATACTACACGTGTGCAATAACGTTGAATCTAGAACCTGCTAAAAGTTTCAAGTGAAAAATGCACTTATAAAAAAGATTACATTATGAACAAAATACTATCAATGGATCTCACTCTGTCAGATAAGAATATTTCAATTATCTTTAATTAAATTAACTTTACGATAATAGAACTTGATTCTTTGTTTTAAAATTACATTATTCTTTCTATTACAGGTGATCCAATGATATTAACATTAAGAAACGATGGATAAATGGCATCAGACTTTAATGAATCAGCCTTCTTTATCACTGTAAGTACTATAATATTGTATATAGATTAAATTGTGAAGGATATGATGTAAACTTGTATAAATATTAAAATCCTACTAGTATTTGCTTTGTTGAAAGTATTTACTTTCAACAAAGCAATTATCAATTAATTTATGAACAATAATTTAATACATACAGACTTCTTTTGATGTATATTTGCGAGACAAATAATTATGGAACTTAACACAAAATTTAGTGCTAATAAAGGAATAAAAACGCGCAATTCTATTTACCTCGAGGGTGGTGTGGAAAAGATAAATATTTCTTTTTTGAATAATAATGATCCAAAAATAACTATTTGCAGTACAGATTGTGTCGAAAAAATAATTATTATCGCAATAATACATAAGCATATGAACATTAATTTTTTAAATGTATACTTCTTTAGTTGATGTTAACCATTCATTATAATTTAGGTATTATATACCATTTAAAAGTAGTGAAATCTTCCCGCCCCTCCCCCCCCCCAAATAAATCTTTTAAAGGTAAAAGGCTGGCAACTATAAGGTCGTTTTTTTCTGTGAGAATTAAAGATTTTTTCAATTTATAACTTCTTTAGTTGATATTAATCATTCATTGTAATTTAGGTATTATGTACCAATTAAAAGTAGTGAAATCTTTCTGCACCCCCCCCCCCCCACCGCCCAAATAAACCTTTTACAGGTAAAAGGCTGGCAAGTATAAGGTCGTTTTTTCCTGTAAGAATTAAAGATTGCTTCTATAACTTTTGATAACCTTAATGCAACAATAATTCTAAGAGTTTCTATCTATACGGTTATTTCATTGTTTTAATCAAAATTAATTATCGAACTCTCGATAATTTTTATATGGTGCAAATTCTAAGTGCTTTATTCTATAAGTCTATTTCATTATGTAAATTAAAGATTCATTTTCAAACTGTGTATAACATTTATGTAACTAAAATTCCATTCCAAGTGCTTTATTATTTACGGTCATTTGATTCTATAAATTAAAGTCGTACTTTCAATGACAACGCAGACAATTTTCTAGCGGGTTTATTGTGTACGTTTATTAATTTTCTATTTTCTAAAGCTCGATTAGAAATCTGGTTAGAATAAATTAGTTTCATCATCTTACACTATTTATCACATCGAGCGATAGAGGCAATAGAACAATCAAAAGTATTTATAACGCAATGATTAAAAAGGTATTTATAAGCAGTTCAATAAATAATTATGTTAGGATGTTTGTCTTCTTTTACCTCGTAAATGAGTGAATTACAATCACCGAAAGAACACGATGCTTATACATGAAGCTGCATAATCCGAAACGTTCATTTATCTATGAAAATATGAACGCATAAACATTTTTTACGTTAAGGGTATATTGGACAGACTACCATTTCTTTAGTGTTACTTCTTCTATACCTTCAATTTTACATAAATTTCAATTTTAATTTTAACAAAAGAAAGTTATGATATCAATAACTAAACTGGCAAGTTCTTTTATAAAAAGGAATCGATTTGAAATAAATAAATGAGGGTTTAAAAGGGTGTAAGGATTACAAATATATATGTATTTCATAAATACTCGACCAAATTGCGGCATGTGAAAAGGTGGATAACCTGTGAAAATGTACAGTCGGGTACAATTAAAACTTTGAGTAATTGAGACTGCTGCCACGTTCTGCGCATTCTAGCTGACGTTTGGTGGTACTTCGGGTAAATTGAGCGTTGCGTGACCGGTCACAAACATGCGCAGAACATAGCGCCAATATCCCTAGCAAACAGATATCAACGCTAAACCGTTGCTGTTCACGTTGCTGTAAGTCGCCCTCCCAGTTTACCATAGTGGGCCAAATGAGAACTTTTCGCAGTCGTAAAAGTTCTCATTTGGCCTGCTATGGTAAACTGAGAAGGCGACTTACAGCAACGTGAAAAGCAACGGTTTAGCGTTGCTATCTGTTTGCTAGGGATGGTATTATTCATAGTTTCGATTGCACCCAACTCTACATGTAATAGAATCGCATGATGTTCTTACATGACATTGTCACATGACAAATGTGTCCATAATATGTGGTAATATCATGTTTGTCTAAAATTATTATGTAATTTAACAACATTGTTTCGCATCATGAAAACTTTTGCTTTTATTTGTGGAAGCAACGAGCGTATGTACAATCTACTCTACTTAGTAATTCAGTAAATGTTTTGCTATCCTTATTTCATTAAAAATCTAGGTTCAGGACAAAAATCTGTGTTCAGATTTAATTTTTGTTGATACAGCAAATCGATCCTACATTAAAAAAACGGGAACAAATTCTATTATGTAGAAAGCAATTTTTTTATGGAAAAACTTGCCGTCCCGTCCTATCATAGATAATCGATGAATTACTAAATGTTAGCGTGAAATTAACAATAGCATAAAATTTTTAACACTATTTAGCAATGTATTTATATATATATATGGGTGGTTCTCTGACAAATCGAGCGGTCGATTTTTTGACCCTATCGAAAAAAATTTTTAAAATGTTCCTAAGAGACACATGAGTATCCCTGAATTTTTTCAGATTTTTTGCATCAAATACCTTCGAGTTACAGAGGGTCAAAGTTGATGAAATCATGTTTTTTTGCTTTTTCTGGCTACTTTCATTAATTTATAGAGCCTCAGGGAAGCATTTTTCACTATAGAGATATATAACATTTTATTCTGCAAATTTTCTAAACTATTAAAAAAAATAGTTTTGATGTCGTATATACCCATATAGCACCCAACACTCTGGGAATATTGCTGGAATGTTGCTTTGGTAAGTAAAGTAGGATAAGTTATGTTGCGGGAAGGTTACGTAACCAGCAGGCCACGGTCAGGCAACATTGCTGCGAAGGGAAATGTCCGTTTTAACATTACGTCGATTCGATCGATATTCCGTACCCATCCGTGGAAAGTAATGTTATAGTAATATTGCAGTAAGCTTATTCAACATTCCCAGAACATTAATATATTATAAATTTTTTTTTTTTTTTTAATAAAAAATATCGGTTTTTTGTAATAATACAGTAATATTGCAGGAGTATTGCAAAATGCTACCGCAACATTGCCGGCATATTGAAAAGTTGGCCGGTCCGAAACTGCTGGCCACGCACTACATTCTAGTAATATTGTGGTAAGGTTACATAACCCTCCAAGAATATTAATATATTCTGGAAATTTTTTTTGGATTTTCGCAGAAAAATTTCATCCGAAGGCAATATTACAGTAATATTGCAGGAGTATTGCAAAATGCTACCGCAACATTGCCGGCATATTGAAAAGTTGGCCGGTCCGAAACTGCTGGCCACGCACTACATTCTAGTAATATTGTGGTAAGGTTACATAACCCTCCAAGAATATTAATATATTCTGGAAATTTTTTTTGGATTTTCGCAGAAAAATTTCATCCGAAGGCAATATTACAGTAATATTGCAGGAGTATTGCAAAATGCTACCGCAACATTGCCGGAATATTGAAAAGTTGGCCGGTCCGAAACCGCTGGCCACGCACTACATTCTAGTAATATTGTAGTAAGGTTACATAACCCTCCAAGAATATTAATATATTCTGGAAATTTTTTTTTGATTTTCGCAGTAAAATTTCATCCGAAAGCAACATTACAGTAATATTGCAGGAGTATTGCAAAATGCTACCGCAACATTGCCGGCAAATTGAAAAGTTGGCCGGTCCGAAACTGCTTGTTATGCACTACATTCTAGTAATATTGTGGTAAGGTTACATAACCCTCCAAGAATATTAATATATTCTGGAAATTTTTTTTGGATTTTCGCAGAAAAATTTCATCCGAAGGCAATATTACAGTAATATTGCAGGAGTATTGCAAAATGCTACCGCAACATTGCCGGCATATTGAAAAGTTGGCCGGTCCGAAACTGCTGGCCACGCACTACATTCTAGTAATATTGTGGTAAGGTTACATAACCCTCCAAGAATATTAATATATTCTGGAAATTTTTTTTGGATTTTCGCAGAAAAATTTCATCCGAAGGCAATATTACAGTAATATTGCAGGAGTATTGCAAAATGCTACCGCAACATTGCCGGAATATTGAAAAGTTGGCCGGTCCGAAACCGCTGGCCACGCACCACATACTAGTAATATTGTAGTAAGGTTACATAACCCTCCAAGAATATTAATATATTCTGGAAATTTTTTTTTGATTTTCGCAGTAAAATTTCATCCGAAAGCAACATTACAGTAATATTGCAGGAGTATTGCAAAATGCTACCGCAACATTGCCGGCAAATTGAAAAGTTGGCCGGTCCGAAACTGCTTGTTATGCACTACATTCTAGTAATATTGTGGTAAGGTTACATAACCCTCCAAGAATATTAATATATTCTGGAAATTTTTTTTGGATTTTCGCAGAAAAATTTCATCCGAAGGCAATATTACAGTAATATTGCAGGAGTATTGCAAAATGCTACCGCAACATTGCCGGCATATTGAAAAGTTGGCCGGTCCGAAACTGCTGGCCACGCACTACATTCTAGTAATATTGTGGTAAGGTTACATAACCCTCCAAGAATATTAATATATTCTGGAAATTTTTTTTGGATTTTCGCAGAAAAATTTCATCCGAAGGCAATATTACAGTAATATTGCAGGAGTATTGCAAAATGCTACCGCAACATTGCCGGCATATTGAAAAGTTGGCCGGTCCGAAACTGCTGGCCACGCACTACATTCTAGTAATATTGTGGTAAGGTTACATAACCCTCCAAGAATATTAATATATTCTGGAAATTTTTTTTGGATTTTCGCAGAAAAATTTCATCCGAAGGCAATATTACAGTAATATTGCAGGAGTATTGCAAAATGCTACCGCAACATTGCCGGAATATTGAAAAGTTGGCCGGTCCGAAACTGCTGGCCACGCACTACATTCTAGTAATATTGTAGTAAGGTTACATAACCCTCCAAGAATATTAATATATTCTGGAAATTTTTTTTGGATTTTCGCAGAAAAATTTCATCCGAAGGCAATATTACAGTAATATTGCAGGAGTATTGCAAAATGCTACCGCAACATTGCCGGCATATTGAAAAGTTGGCCGGTCCGAAACTGCTGGCCACGCACTACATTCTAGTAATATTGTGGTAAGGTTACATAACCCTCCAAGAATATTAATATATTCTGGAAATTTTTTTTGGATTTTCGCAGAAAAATTTCATCCGAAGGCAATATTACAGTAATATTGCAGGAGTATTGCAAAATGCTACCGCAACGGAATATTGAAAATTGCCGGCACTACATTCTAGTAATATTGTAGTAAGGTTATTGAATATTAATATAAAATTTTTTTTTGTTGGTAAAATTTCATCCGCAACATTACAGTCAGGAGTATTGCGAAACTGCAAATTGAAAAGTTGGCCGAAACTGCTTGTTATGCACTACATTCTAGTAATATTGTGGTAAGGTTACATAACCCTCCAAGAATATTAATATATTCTGGAAATTTTTTTTGGATTTTCGCAGAAAAATTTCATCCGAAGGCAATATTACAGTAATATTGCAGGAGTATTGCAAAATGCTACCGCAACATTGCCGGCATATTGAAAAGTTGGCTGGTCCGAAACTGCTGGTCATGCACTACATTCTAGTAATATTATGGTAAGGTTACATAACCCTCCAAGAATATTAATATATTCTGGAAATTTTTTTTGGATTTTCGCAGAAAAATTTCATCCAAAGGCAATATTACAGTAATATTGCAGGAGTATTGCAAAATGCTACCGCAACATTGCCGGCATATTGAAAAGTTGGCCGGTCCGAAACTGCTTGTTATGCACTACATTCTAGTAATATTGTGGAAAGGTTACATAACCCTCCAAGAATATTAATATATTCTGGAAATTTTTTTTGGATTTTCGCAGAAAAATTTCATCCGAAGGCAATATTACAGTAATATTGCAGGAGTATTGCAAAATGCTACCGCAACATTGCCGGCATATTGAAAAGTTGGCCGGTCCGAAACTGCTTGTTATGCACTACATTCTAGTAATATTATGGTAAGGTTACATAACCCTCCAAGAATATTAATATATTCTGCAAATTTTTTTTTGATTTTCGCAGTAAAATTTCATCCGAAAGCAATATTACAGTAATATGTTTCCAGAACCTTATCAGTATCATAAAGTATTTTGTATATTTCTTTAATTGGTTTTCAGAGATTAATAGGTCATACGAAATGGTATTAATATCTGTATAATCTTTATGGTAATAAAAAATATTAATAAAGTATTCACACAATGTTGTATTTGTCAGAAGGGGAGCAAGATAACGAGTGTGGTCTAAAAAGGTTTGACCGGCTAGTGGTTTCGTTACAGAAACACACGAGTCAGCTGGTTGAAGCATGATTCAAGCGCCGTACGACTGTTAATCGTCGAGGAGCACATAATGCCGCGAGACCTGAGATCTCCAGAGATCTTGGCGAGAGACACTCAACATGGTGCGTGCATAATAGATAAACGCCTAGTCTCACGTAATACAGATGTATCATCTATGATTTCGTCGGAGTCGGGGGACAAATGTTTAATATGATCGTATTTGCTTATGCGTTCTCTATCGCGGTAGGATTTCCGACGTAAAAGTGCGTCGTACAGCCGCAGAGACGTTGGAAAGAACGACAGGACATCGTCGTGTGCGGTTGACGATCATCGGTAACTGTACCGGAATCCGCGTGGGCAGAACAATATCGAAAGATGGCTGTGCTGTTGGCATCCCGTTGACAATAGGCTTTGTGGTGTGTTGTAAGCATTTCTTTCGCTATCGTCGATAGCGAAGTTGTCGATATTTTTTAGACCACCCCAGCTCACCGGAGGGCATACGCACTTCAAATTACCGCAACGCTCAGGAAAGGCATTCGAAGTATACAATTAGTGTGGCTCACAGTCCCTTAATCCGATCCGAGGATAGGGTGAACCGGATCGTTTTGAAAGACCTCGAGATCTAGTAGAGACAGTCGCCCCAAACTAGGAGCCCAAGAGGCGTTTGGGATGGTTCAGCCGGTCATATAAAGTAACTACGAGCAGGCGTTCGCCATATATTTCATTGGGGATCACGAGCCTTAGAGAAAGAGAGAGAGAGAGAGAGACCCACTGCTAACTTGATTTCCTGGTCGTTTCGCGGTAACTCTTCGTATTATAAATCGGTGCTGCGCGTAGTAGCGCGTTCAGGTAAGATTGCCTAATTTTTCTAGAACCATGATTTTTCTGGAACCTGTTTCTTCCCGGTTTCAGAAAATAATATAGTAAATTGTTATGAAAATGTTAATAAAGTATTTGAAAATTGTCTTCTACTGAGAAGCATCTCCCTATTGTATTGTAGTAAAATTGCAGTAATCATAATATTCTTCGAAATTTTGCTTTTCTCTTTTTGAGAAGACAAATAATATTGCGATAAGAATTTTATATATTATAAGAAGTTTAATTAACTATTTAAAAAGTGTTCGCTGCGATCTTTATTATGTTATTGTATAATTTTATAGTATATATTATTTTCTGGAATCTTTTTTCAATCATCATAAAAATATTACTTACGGAAAAATACTATAATACAATTTTTGTTGTATATATTTATATATAATATTAATATTATTATATATTTTAGTATAATATATCAGAAAAATGGTTCCCTAAATAGTATTACAGTAGTATTGTGATATATACATAGTATTGTGAATATTCGAACTGGGTGGAACTAGTAGAATTAATTAGTAGATATGGATTATATTAGTAATAGATGAAATATTTGAATGTTTCCCGCTACGGAAACTCTTACCTCCATTATATCATAGAAATATTGTGATAAGGCTGTATAACCTAGCTAGAACGGAATTTTTTCTGATTTCAGAAAAAAATTTTAGAATAGCTAAAATGTTACAGTATAATATTAGGTGAAGTTTGAACAAGCTAACCGGGAAATGGTTGGGCTACTTAATAGTTACCCGTTACGGAAATTGTTATGCTACTTTCATTATAGTAATACTATCAAGTAAGGTTTTCTAAATTTTCTACACTTAAGTTATAAATAATTAAATAGCTTTAAAGAATATAGTTTCATAGTATTTAAAATAGTAAGCTGAAATTTTGTTCTGCCCTTTGGTATTGATTTTAAATATATCTATCTATTCAAATGAATTTATGTATCTTCTTGACGATATTTGTCAATGATGCATTCTTTTCAGTTGGCTAAATAAGGTAAGATTCTTACTTAATTAATTATATTTGAGAAAATTGATATTTCAGATATATAGCTTCTAATATTAAATTATGTTTCTTTTTATAGTAAGATAGTCGATGTGTTGTATTCCTAAATAAATTGTTAACGAAACATGACCCTAATAAAATGTTATCCAATTATCGTTAGTTGAATATCTTACTGTTAGGAGCTGTATTAATCTTACTTCCATTATATCATACTAATTGTTCAAGATTCCATAGCCTTTATGTTACAGAACTTTTTTCTCGGTTTTGGAGAAAAATTCTTTCCTGGCGAAATATAGTAAGATTGTCTTAACATTAAAAAATGTTACTAGAACGTTCATGGATACTCAATTGTAACGGAAAGTCTTACTGGGTTATATTGCAGTAACATCGAGGTGAGTAATATTTAAAATAAAATTATACTTTATAATGTATGCTTTTTATTTAACAAATTTTACAATGATTTTTAATGTAAATTGTAGAACATAAACTGATCTTCCTTCGAAATCCTGAAAATAAATAAAATATTTTTAATGAGTATAATATATATTTTTACTGTAAAGTATATTATCGGTCTGGACAAAATTAGTACTTTTTATAGATTTTAGCAATGAACTCTACGATATCTATTTAGTAATCTCAATTTTACTTTTTCTGAAGAACAAAAACACATATTGATTTTTTACAGAATGTGAAGTGAGTAATTCTGAGTCGAAAAAGTGTTACCTATACTACTCCCTGACAGAGGAAACTAAATTATGTTATTTCTTAATAAAAAAGGTTGAATAGAGGTATTGGTTGTCAGATATTCTTTTCAGATATTCTAGTCTTCGCCAAGAGAATATGGTCTGTGCCATTCTTTATCCAAAATATGAATCATGGTTTTTTTCCGTATCGTGACAATATATGTGAGAAATTCGAAAATATATTAGAGTGTGCACGTAATTTTCCAGCATATATGTTTTATAAAAATGACATGAGCTTTTGCGGAACGTCTAGTAGACATAACCATCGAAATTAAGGTTGCTGACCTTTCTCGATACTGTACACATAATATACAAATTGGTACGAAATTTCCCTCTCACTCTAGCTATCTTACTCTAAAGCATTTTACTGTGGCTTTCGTACATGTATTTGTATATACATTTTAATTTTTAATTTGTGTGAATTATTATAATTAATTCATTTTCCGAACTTGATGCCATACATCAGAAAATTTTTACAACTAAATTTATCAAAACTGAAGAGATCGCCGACGTGTACATCAATACAGTGATAGAGAGGAGTCATGCATTATAGCTATTGCAAAACGTACTGATATATTGTCATAATTTATTTCTGAGGCGTCGCGATGTATGTTTCGCATAGAATAAAAACTATATTTATTTAGTAAAAATGTTCAAAAATACCTTGGTTATTTATTGAACTGCAAATGTCTGCATAATATACAGAATTTAGGAATTCAAAAAAATAATCAAAGATTTGCAAATTATCTAGTTACTATTGAATTAGTCGATTGTAAAATATTTTGCATACCTTCAATTAATTGAATTTGAAAGGGGCTTGCTCTTTTTAGTTTCAGAAAGTCTAGAATAGAGAAAAATAATTATTAGTAAAAATCTTGTTTATTATTACGACATGAATTAAGACAGTAAAGATTAATATAATTTAAATAAGGAGGAATCTACATTTAAAATACTGCAATCGTTGTTTATAGAAATATTAATTTTTTTAATCTTTACTTATAATATTTGAGACATAATTAAAAAAAAATTTAGTTGGAGGATGAAAGCCGTGCTATAGAATTTATTTGAATATTTTTTTGTTGTAGAAAAATATAATTTACTTTTTAGAGGCTGTGACAGCCAGCCAGCTACCAATTTTCTCTTCGATTACATCTATATTGCAATCCTCGAATTGTAATCGGACAGCTCCTTAGAAATTTTATAATTTTCATTTTCATCTAACTAATTATTAAATCTTATCAGTATAAATCTAATTAATGGACTATATCAGTTTCTTTTTTTCGAAAATCATTATATATATATATATATATGGTTTATATAGCAAGATATGAGACATTTTTAAAATGGTAAATAATATCAATATAAAAATAACCTTCAATTTATCATGTTTAGACTTCTTAAGTTATATATATATATTGTGACGAGTATCGTCACGTCGCATGCATATTTTATTGTAATACATATGTTTTCATATATTTGCATGTGAGTTGACTTTCCAGATGTTCCCGCGCACCAGAGCTGTACGAGAGCTGATGGGTTTGTGAGCGCGCCGTCTGGTGAGAGAGCGCGCGTGAGAGAGAAGCTTCTAGTGTCACGTTAGGCTAGGGTTAGATTCGATTCGAGCATCGAGCGCGCGTGTTGTAGAACAGGAGAGCGTCCACGCCGGCTATAAAATTGTTTTGTATTGTTGGAGATTACGATAATTGCGATTACGTGTGCGAGTGGAGGGATACTCTACACCGTTGCGAGAGCCTACTGTTCCCCAGCTAGCTGGACCGAAGCGAGACCGCAGTTTAGGCTGATTATTGTGATAGCGTCCTTCGCATTTCTGTAAGTATCAGCTTCTCTCTTTCACTCTCACCAGCGCGTTCAACAATATTAGCTTTCTTTTGACCGTGAGGTCTTGCGTGCTAACAAAGCACACTTGTACGTTTATTCTGTTATGCTTCTTTGATTTGATTAACATAATATATGCAATAGCCTTTTACCGAACGTCACTTGTGTATTTCATTTGCGAGTTTATGGTTTTCCCTGGTCCCCTTTTTCTAAAACCCACGGAGAATTTAAGTAGAGTAAATCTACATTTAACGTGGACAATCCCCGTTACATTGGCGCCCATCAGTGGTTAGATTTAGCTAGAGCAGGGAATAATTTTGTAGGAAAAACTTAGTGCGAAATCGCGAGTGTTCGTTATAGGCGGATAAGCGTGCGGAGATATACATTGCGTGTATAGTGTAGCGAGCGAGCGCGAACGTTGCCGAGTGTTTACATCGCGCGGCTAGACTTGTCGTCCGCGAACGTAAACATTGCGCGCTTCCAGCTACCGAAAATTTTAGCATTGGCTGGAATATTATTTCGGGAAATAAGTTTTATTTTCTCGTCGCGTGATTTATATGCTTGATGTTGGCGATTAATCAGTACGTAATTACTGGATTGATAGTAGTATAGCGAATCGAATCTCAGATTGCGATTATTCTAGGGGAATAATTTTTTTTGAATATTATTGATTGAACAATTAAGTGTAAATAATTGTTTTTCCCTAGTGATATTAAATATTATTTTTATTATTTATATTATTTGATATAATTGCAGTCAAATCGACTGGTTAATTTTTCTGATTTATATATTGTGTGTGATAGCGTGATTTTGGCGTTGCTAACAGCTATATAGCATACGCGCTCAGCTGATTGGATGTGTGCGTGTATCAGTGTATCACCGAGATAGGTTTAGATACAGGTATACTTTGCGGAGCGTATTGCAACGGTGAAGCGTGGACTAACCGGCAGGGTAAATTACTGTTTGAATTTGAAATTTGAAATTGAACTTTATTTCTCGGTGTAGGTTTATTGAATTTAAATTGAGATTAGTGACGAAATATTTTATTTTATTTTGTTTGTTCGTGATACAATTTAAGCGAAATTTTTTTCAATTTAAATTTTAAGGAAAGTAAACTCTTAATTCGAGTACAGCTCGGTAATAAAATTTTGGTTTTTGTTGTAAATTTTATTTTGGAATTTTCTTTCGATCGGAAATTTTCTTTTGAATTTTTTTTCCTTGTCTGGTCGTAGTGTTGTTAATAAATTACATAAGTGTAATTTGGAATTACACAGATTGTTGAACGAAGGAGGCTGTGACTGAATTAAGAGCGACACGCGAAATAGGTTATTGTTCAATTATTTAAATTTTGGTCATTATTAGTTTATTTCTTTCGTAATCTGTCTCTTGTATATTTTTTGATTTCGACGGAAAAAATTCGTTTAAGTTAGCGAGGTCGCATTCAAAATTTACAATGGCGATGCGAGTAAATATTTTTGCGGAAGCAGATCAAGAAATTGAGAGATGGGCAATATCATTGTCAGAAGATAGACTAAATGATTTATTGCGTAGATTTGAATTGATAACGGACGAAAGTAGGTACAGTAATATGGGTAGGTTAATTAGGCGATTGCGCGGTGATTACACTGCGTATGATTTTGTGAGGACGGATGAACCGAGCGAAATCGCGATGTCGAGAAGAGACGCGACATTTCAGAAGATTATTTTGAGAGAAGAAAATCTGTCTAATGAGACGAAGTCGACGACGTGGGTGAGACTTAGATTGCCAACCGCTGTAGAGTCAGAAGCATCAAATTTAGATGAAACTGATCAGCAAGAAGAAATTTTAGATGATATCTTCCGGATAGAGCGAGACAGTGATTTAGAGTCTAACAGAGGGTCTGTTGATGATGTTGACATTTCTGGAGTGAATCCCATTGTTACGATGGCAGAGGTGCATAATGAAGTTGAAGAAATAGTGGAACTTCAGCAGCGAAATACTTGCGAAGATAGCGTTGACGCAAGATTGGACATCGCGGGTAACAATAAAGACGACTTTGAAGATAAAGACAGGAAGCAAGATAGTCATCAAGAAGTGATTGCACGTTTGCGAGGAGAGTTAGCTGCACAGCGTGAATCGGCTAGACAATCTGAAGCCAGATGGAATGCGTATGCTGCTGGCATGGAAAAGTCTATGGTGGACCTTACAAGTTATTATTGCAAGTTGACAGAAGAGGTAGAGCAGATTCGAGTTCAATTTCGAGATACGTTTGTTGTACATAGAGAACCGGATGCTCACAGTACTAAGATAAATTCTAACGTGACAAAATTTGTACCCGGTCAAGTAACAAAGATGACTGGAATGTACAGATTACCATCTCAAGTAGAACCCCAAGGTGTGTCTCGGGGGGGAGGATCAGCTGCTTCGACGAGTAAGGCAGTTAATGAATATTCGTCGATGTCGAGACCAACGTATCGTGACGTTGGAAAAATTGCTCGTGAGTGGAAAATCCAGTTTGACGGTGGTAAAGATAGTTGCATTGAAGAATTTATTCAGAGAATGAATGAATGTAGGGCGTCATCGCATTTAGATGATACAGATTCATTGAATGCGTTACTCCATGTTATGACGGACGGAGCGTTAATCTGGTGTCGACAAATGCGTCAAACTTGGAAGACTTGGAAAGATTTTTGCAGTGATGCTAGGCAAAGCTACGGTATGGACCAAGACATTCAGATGAAGTTATTAGCGGAAGCGCAGGCGCGCACACAAGGAAAAAATGAACCAGTACGTGATCACATCATGGCGATGCTAGCGATCATGAGTAGGCTTGATGATCCGCCGGAGGTTGCGGTACAGCTGAAAATGATATATGATAATATGCTGGCAGAAGTTAGAATGCAAGTGCCTCAAAGGAAAGTGAAGAATATAGGAGACCTTATCATGTTGGCCAGGAACGCTGAAAAGCTGATTCATGATAGAAATCACTATAAGCCTCCTCCATCACCTAACAGATGTTTATTGCCGAAACTGGCTTATAAAGAAAAACCTGTTCAGGAGACTTCGGAGAAGACTAAAGGCGGAGTACCTGTTGCGACGATCGCGGATCCTGGTGATATAGGTGAAACTATAAGGGTGGCAGTGCGAAATGCTATTGCTGGGTTGGGGTTACCCTCAGCTTCTACTTCACAAGGGCACCGAGGTAAGAAGTCTATCTCTAAAGGAGCGAAGTCGCAAGCGAAGACAGCGACTACAGTATCTGACAGTCAATCAGGAAAGATAAGTGCTGTTTCTGAAGAGAAGAAAGATGCTCCTAGGAGGTCAAGAAGTGATCATAATAAAAACCAGGACAAAAACCAG